>JAGGAQ010000046.1:0-75111 GCA_017657225.1 Termitomyces sp. T69sscA
CCCGGGACTCGCTCGCTCCCGGCGCTCGCTCATCTCACTCTCTCGCATCCCCGGGACTCGCACCAACCCCCGGCACTTGTCTTTCCCCCTCCCCTGCACTCGTCTCACCCACCGGCACTCCCGGCGCTCCTCTACGCACCCCCCCCCCACCCCGCTTCGGTCTCCTACGCCTCGCGCTACTCCCGGTGCTCTGTGTTTGTGCACGGTGAATTGACATAAGGTGGATTCGCCCAGTAGACTGAGCCCCCGAGGTCAGTGGAACCTGACAGTACCTATCATCATTTCCACAGACAAAACACAGCTCATGCTGTTCTGAAATAAATGTGCTTATCTAATCTATCTCACTGTTGGGAACATCCCAAAGGAAATCCATTGCAAGCCTTCCAATTGTGCTTATGTTCTTGTTGGTTATCTGCCAACAACACAACTTGAAAATATTCCTAATAAAGCATTTTGGTGTTGCCTCCTTGCTAATCTATACCATGCCTGCATGAAGAAGATCTTTGAGCCCCTGGAAGTGGCTGGAAAGGATGGAGTTTTCATGAAGACTGACTATGAAATTACACATCAGTTTCACCCCCTTCTTGCATGTGTGGTAACAGATTATCCTGAGTAGCTACTGACAACATGTGTTCATTACGGTGACTGCCCTACTTGCCCAACAAAGAAGGAGAACCTGAGCAATTATAATTGTATTCCTCCCAACTTTTGAAATCTCTCGAGGATACTCAAAATTATTGTTTTTTTTAACACTGATCCAGCTGGATTCTTACAAGCCTGCAAAAATGCAAGCATCAGGCCAATAATCGATCCTTTTTGAAAAGACCTTCCATATGTCCACATCTATTGTTCTATTACACCCGACTTACTCCACCAGCTCTACTAAAGTATCCTGAAGCATCTCATTCAGTGGATCATTTGTACCTTTAGGTCTGCTGAAATTGATGTGTGCTGTTGCCATATGTCCCCAAACCACAACATTTGTCTATTCATCAAAGGTATCTTTACTTTATCATGAGTCAGTGGTCAGAAACATGACTACATGTGCCAAATTTTACTTGGGTTGGTCATTAATGCACCACTACCTGATGGTCTCTCATCTGCCCATTGTCAGGTTCTGCTGACCACGGAGGCTCAGTCTACTGGGCAAACACCTTATGTGATGATCACTGTGTACACAGACGCAGAGCACCGGGAGGAGCACGAGGCATAGGAGACTGAAGTGGGGCGGGGGCAGTGTGTGGAGGAGTGCCAGTAGCACCGGTGAGTGAGACAGGTGCCGGAGAGGGTGGAGGACGAGTGCCGGGGGTTGGCGCAAGTCCTGGGGGTGTGAGAAGGTGAGATGAGCGAGCGCTGGTGAGCGAGCGAGTCCTGGGGATCAAGAGATAATTAGACGCGGGGACTTAGCGAGTCCCAGGAATGGAAACAGAACTGGGGAAGTTAAACAACCAAAAGGGGAAAGAGTCGAGATAAGATAAGGGAAGATGGAAATGATTAAGTTGCAGAGAAGAGCTGGGAACGGAGAACCAAGAGAACTTAGAGTGGAAAGGAGAAAGGAGAACAACGAGAATAGATTGAGAGTGCGAGACGAGAGGAGACGAGACAGAGAGACAAAACGAGACGAGTACAACGAGAAAAGAAGCAAGTAAAAGTAACAAGACCAGGACGCACAAGAAAACAAAACAGAGATGAGAACACAACAAACAAGACGGGTTACGGTAATATCAAAACTAGAGTACCTACTTACTACTCTACAACTTATATACTACGCAGTACATAGGGCCCGAGGCTCAGGCTTGGGTTCCAGTGGCAGGTCGTAGCGCTGGGGCTTGGGGTGAGACCCGGGGGCCACGCAGGGCAGGGCGAGGTTAAAACATGTTGTGCGGTGCAGAGGTCTCACGCTGGAAATGCAGAGACATGCGGTGGTGGTGCGGTGAGAAGGGAGCAGGAGCAGGGCGTGGCATGCGGAGGTTGGTGGCAGTGATGCGCGATCATGATGCGTGATGGGGGTCTCGGCACGGGCTGGGGGTGATGGGTGATGCCAGCGCTGATGTGGTGTGATAGCCGAGACCCGGTGCTGATGTGGCGGTCACGGCGGTGATGGTCAAGGGATGCCGCGAGTGGCGGTGGCTGTGGTGGCGATGGCCGGTGATGGCCGGTGATGGCCGGGGATGCCGCAGGTGGCAGTGGCTGGTGGCATTGACGGGCGGTGATGGCTGGTGATGGCTGGGGGAGTTGGCCAGGTAGCGGTCATGGGGGTGGATTTGGGAGGGTTGGAGTCCCGGGGCCAGGGCTGAGTCCCGGAGGTTGGTAGCGGGTCGTGACACCCATCTCCTTGCTGCTGTCCAGGCTATGTTGAGTTTTCTATATCTTGCCCAATACCCTGCTCATACAGACAAGTCCCTTACACTCCTTGATGATGCCCTTGAACATTTTCACAAGAACAAGGACATTTTCATTGACCTTGGCATTTGTGACTCATTCAACATTCCAAAGCTTCACTGGGTGCAACATTATGCTATTGTCACAACCTACTACCAACTCCCAGGACTTAGGCCCAGCTCCGAGACTCCAACCCCCTCAAACCTGCCTCCACAACCGTCCCAGGCCCAGACCACTACCTGACCAACCACTTGGCAACTTCTGGCCATCACAACCCATCACTGCCACCAACCACCACCACTGGCATCCCCCCAGCCATCACTGCCATGATCACTATATCAGTGCCAGCCCCAGCTATCACACTGCCTGTGACCACCACATCAGCACCAGCCCTGGCTATCCCCAACACTTCCCCAACCGCAGCTGCCACATCAGCGCCGGTGCCAGCAACACCTGGTGCTTTTCCCCAGCCTGTGCTGAGACCCCCATCATGCATCACAATCACGCATCACTGCCAACCTGACCTCCACATGCCACGCCCCACTTCTGCCCACCTCCTCACTGCCTTGCTGCTACATGTCTCTGTGCTCTTGAAGCAAGACCTCCCATGCCGCACAACATGTCTCAACCTCCACCGCTACCTTGTGCAATCCCTGGGTCTCACTCTGAGCCCTGGCACCACGACTTGTCACCAGAACATGGGCCTGAGCCCTGGAGCTTACTTACTGCACAGTATATGTTGTAGAGTAGCAAGTAGTACTCTAGTCTTGATATTACCGTACTTCTCATCTTGTTTCTTCGTGTCTTGCCTCTGTCTTGTAGTCTCACATGTTCCAGTCTCTATTTTTTGACTCTGATTCATTTTGTATTGTACTTGTCTTATATCGTCTCCTTCTCGTCGTCTCTACTTATCTCTTACTCTAATTCTATCTCTGTTTTACTCTCTCTTGCCTCCAACCTCTAAGTTCTCTTTATCTCTCCCGGCTCTTGCCTCAAGTCTTGACTCGTCCTGCTTTTCCTTTCTCTTATCTTATCTCAACTCTTTCTCCTTTTGGTTTGTTTGATCTCTGCACCTCTTGCTTCTGTCCCCAGGACTTGCTAAGTCTCCATACTTGCCCCAGCTCTCCACTCGCTAATGCCTGGGACTTGCTTGCACACCAGCGCTTGCTTGCTCCCTTCTCTTGCACCCCCAGGACTCATGCCTACTCCTGGCACTCATCCTCCACCCCTCTCCAGCACTCACCTCCCAGCCTGGCATTATTAGCAATCCCTTGCTTGCACCCCCAGCCCAGCTTTGATCTCCTACACCTTGTGCTAAACATGATAACCAAGGATGCATACTGCTGGGAAGATTTGACACAGCACTTGTGAACGATGGGTTTGGTCAGACTACCACAGTCAATGGTACATGTATACCACCATATTCAATCTTCTTACTGACTCTTTATAGGGTATCATGTGGGCAGAGTTTGTGTCATCTTCTTGCTTCCCAAACAATCACACACTGTCCTCTTTCCTGATCATGACAACAAAATACCTCAACACCTTGCATACACCAAATGGTACTTGTCTTTCCAAGCTCCTGAACATCATCATGGCCTTTACAAGATCTTGCAGTTGAAGGATGCTGGGAGCAAGAGGATCTGTAGCATTGTTCCACTTGCAAACATTCAGCAGAGTGTCCATTTGTTTCCTTGGTTTGGTTCCTCAGCTCCTCCAGAATGGACAAGCAGTAATGTTCTTGACCTCTGTGACACTTTTTTTGTTAATGTATTCACAGACCAGCACCTTTATCATGTGTTGTATTAAATCTTGTTAGTGTCAGGTTCCACTAACCATGGGGGCTCAGTCCACTGGGCAAATCCTTACGTGGTGTGCATGATGTCCACAAACACAGTGGTATTGTAACAGCCACTCAACAGTACTTTTCTGCTGTGAATTCAATCAAGCCAACTCATGGTCATAGTTGGAGGCAGTGTCTAGGAGGTCTACAAATCAAGTTCCTATCATAGTCCAGCCATGTCTGAAATCTTCTCCTTTCTTGAGAGTTGGAAGATTGTGAAGCTATCTCTGATCTGAGTTACAAGATGCCTGCTTTGACAATTTCAATAGTTTTGGCATCCTGGTGCCCTCAGATACCAGAGAATGTATTACAGGACTTTTCTTTGACAATTCTATATAATATTTTGTATATACATGTGCTCACTTCTGTGGGAAGAGAAAAAAAAAACAATTTATTGGCCAGAAATCTAAACTTAAGCAAATTATCGGTTATGAACCAGTACCATGGGTTACTGGGTATCAGAGGGTTATCAAATATCCCTGCAAATCAACTCGGCAGACACCCAAAACCCATTGGTGTGAAGGCATTATTGCATACAAGGGCCATTGGTTATAAGAGGTTTGACTGGAGATACATCAAGCACTATTTATTTACTATGATATCTTAAATTTATTTAGACATGGGAAAAATATAACCAAGTCATATGAATAGCATTGTGGAATTCCTGTGGTATGGCATGGTAAAAGGTCAAGAAAATGTGGTAATATCCTGGGATTCCTGGAATTATGTTGGTATCACAATGTTGGTATCACATAGTTTTCAAAATCCAAGATTTCTCCTGATCATTTTTGGAACAATCAACATGATAGTATACAATAAGATCTGTTAATTCTGTTTTTAAATATATTGACAGTTATAACCTAGGTTCCCACGGCGACTTTTTGCTGATGTGCTGCATAACAGATCCCGTTGTCATTACTTGAATTGCAACTGTGCTCTGATAGACCTGGACCTATGACGCAAATGAGAAAGTTAAAACAGTGCTATGTGATGCTATAAGTCATAGGTCCAGGTATGAGAGGAAAACTGGCGGACTTACAGCCTCAGATGCACGTCGAAGGACAAGAAGCAACTGAGGCTGTATGCGAGTTTCGACGATGTAAGTCCGAAAGACACGTGATACCGGAAGCGATGAAAATCAGGGTCAACATGCTCACAAACAGCCACCAATGTTTCTGTATCTTGCGTTTGAGCAGTGCCTATATTTGATTTATACAATCAATCACAGGTCTCTAGGAAATCAGTAGCACACGCTCGTGAGACTTTCCATCATGATACATGACACCTCTGTCACTCCAATGTCGAATAACCTTCTTCCAAGTGGTCTGTATTCTTCTGGCTAGGCTACACCATGCGTTCTACAATATCCTCGACAAGTGCCGCCGTGTTATTGCTATAAACAGACGAGGATTGCGAGCATCAACTACTACTGCAGGCCTTGAAGCTATTTTCGGCGTGCGAGCGCTCAAGGACCTGTGCAGACTCCTTCACACGTTTTACAGGTCCTGGAGACAACCTCAAAGTTTTGAAACCCTTGTACAGCTTAGCCTCGGCAATCCTGACGCCATGCGCGTATAGTGATGTTTCATATCTCGTCGCTATGACATATTTCGCACTTTGTAGACACTATTGTTCTGCTATAAAGGTTCGTCAGTCAGAATCTTTCCTCAGACAACAAGCAATGTCGCCCAACAAATCGTCCCCTGATATGAAGAAACGCCTCGCAAATATCATTTTCAAGGTCAAGTGAGATCTCAAGTCGCAAGTCGTCGCGTAGAGGCTTGTCACTGAATCTCTCTGTCAATTTTTAGGACCGTATTGTCTGTTCAAAGACGTATCCCTGATCAGTTGTCGCAGTCATCGCGACAAAGGTAGATTCCCTTCTCAATTTTGACTGGATTTACTGACGCGGAATAGAGAGCACCACAACCCTCAAAAAGCCGACCACTTTAGAAAACGCCGCGTGTCATTCTCAGACTTGATAGCAAGAACAGGACTTATCAGAGGTCAGAACGAAGGGTTGGGAGCCCCTCCTATTCGCAATTCGCAAGCTACACCTTCGAGTCAAGGGGGTACCAAAAGCACGAAAGGCCCCAAAATAACCAGCCGAGCGTCTTCGTAGAGACGCGTACAAGAGCCGCCTCAATATTCATTCTTGCAACAAGAGAACATCGTAGAATTTCTTTCAAGTTCCCTGGACTTTTATCCCTGTATCGGTTAGCATTACTTGTCAATCCTTGACTGTACGTTTGCGTCTCATATTCATCATCATCGTATGACTTTTCTTGTTTATTTGCACTGCCCCTTGAGTACTTGAAGTGACTCGCCGCCTCCCGCTCCTCGTAATGAACTTCTGTACGTCAAAGATCTGCGCAATTGGCAAAGATCAATTTCCAAATTCGAAAATGAGCGTTTAACATCTTCCCGAGATCTGAGTTGTGGCATTGCTTCCATCTTGCAATTATCAATCTTGTCAATTGGGCACAGCTTTTTGATGACAGAAGATACATCACCTTGACGAGAACATGGGGCATGTAATTCTACAACTGTCCCGTGTTTGACTTGCAGATCGCGTTTCTAGGTGATATCGAGCATGAATTTAGGTCCTTTCGATGTTTATTCCCAGTAATGCGATCCATTCTCCAACGAAAATTATTTTCAGAAAGATTGAGATATAGAAACTTTTTCCGGTGAAAAGTAGTGGTAAACTGAACCTGGTTCGATTTCGTCATACATAAACTTAAATCAGGAGCCAACGATATTGGATCGTGCCCGAGTTCGTCTGGCTCTAATGGCAGGCTGCAGGTAAAACGACAATTCCGCGTGTGATATGGAAGCGATGATGTCTTCGTTATTCTGTATCGTCACAAGACCCTTCCAGCGGCAAGGAAAATTTCTTGATCAAAGTCACTGTTATCGACTTCAAATCAGTGGTGTGATACGGAAGTAGTTGATCATGGAGGAAAAGCGATTGCATTCATACAGTATGACAACTCCATCAGAGCTGTGTTGCTAAGTTATGTCTGGGTACATGCTCTGGACCTGTCATTCTCCATGATAAAAATCTCTTCACCGACTCCTTGAGATCTACGACAGGCAAGAGCAAAGCGAGGCTGAAGGAGTACATGTCATGTTCTGTCAAGCTTGACTGGGGACCAGGCAATTGCCGTACTCTTTGCTTTCATAGGGTTTGGTGAATGGCAGTCCGCTGATGATCGACAAAGGTCTAGCTCTGCTTGTGATCGAAGGGCTGGAAACCAGCAGGACTCCATATGTTGAACAAATCTTCTTTGACACATTTTGATCTGACCCTGGAAGATAACCTGCAATTAAGTATGAGGTGTAAGTGTCTGTAATGAAGCCCTTATTTCATGATCCATCACGAGAAATTCCAGCAACCATTCGTCGTGGAGCAATGTCGTGGAGCAAGGATCAATGTCGTGGTGCAAGGATGGATAGTTTCGGTGGATGCAAATAAATCGCGAGAAAAATCTCATTCTTGGATGGCCAAATGCGGTCTAGAAGGTGCAGGTGCCAGAGACAACTTATCATGCACGACAATCACGATCCCTCGCGGGTCAGCCCATATCAATATGAACAAATAGCGAGAAAATTTCCGCGCCCTAGTTAGTCAAACGGAACCTTGAATTCCGGAGAGGAAAAATATTTATTTAACAATGGCGCGGTGGAAGACGTTGAAAGGCATCGTCGTTTTCACCTTCCATTCATATCTAAATCAAGGCAGACCATCACGATGATTCTAATGCGAGGTTCAAGGCTATGGAGTGTCGCGACAAAGTATCATCAAGTTCTGCTAGAACTTAGGGGTATGCTCAAAAATTTTGCAAGGTACGGATTACGTTCTGACCATGAGATTTACTTCCAACAAGGGATGAAGTATTTAGGGTCAGGGCCCCTTCAGGCACCTGTCAGTGTCAACGAATTTTGTTTTGTCACGTCACTGAGTGCATTTACTGAAACGTTAGTCAATAAAGAAATTCGATTTACCATTGTCAACCATCAAAAACAAGCCTAAGAAAACCTTGTGAGTTTCGTTCACAGTGCAGCTTGCTTTGGGAAGTCTCAAGGTCTGAGCGTGACCGTCGTTTGATCTGATGTGACTTAGTTACAGCCCTCGCCAATCAACCACACCACATGTCTCCCTTCTTGCCAAGGTTGACGTCCTCTTCCTGTTCTCTCCAGAAACATTGTAGGCATGATAGAGACTACATTCCAATGATAATCGGTACGTATGTCTACTCGTATGTCTGCTGCCTAAGTAAAACGTTTCATCGAAAACAATCGACCTATGGTCGTGGAATTAAAGCTTGGACTTGTTTAGTACTAATTAAAATTGGCGCTTCTTTTAATACGTTCATATCAGAGTATGCATCCGGGACTACTTTGTTGAGAGAGCGTGACTTATCTACACTGTGGACTGTGAGTATTTCCTCGTTGCTTCATTCTGCCAATTCATGCTGGACTAGGTACAACATCCATCTCATGTGGCGTTAAGTATGCTAACCAAATATCTCGACGACTTCGAGTGACGTGAAAATTGTGATGGTTGGTTACACGATATTTTTGGAACAGTCGTCCGAAGATCAAGGAGACCCGCAAATCTGCATCAGGGTCGAAAATTTGACATTGTCCATTCTCTTTGTCGATCAGTCTTCCATTACAGGTGTTATGTAGTGGAGCTTTGGTGATTCAAGTTCACAAACAGACGGGGATCTATGTCAGTATACTTTGATTTGAGCATCATCTCATCTTGATTCTTGACGTCTATTGTTGTCTTTAACCGCAGTGCACGTTAGTACGCTTTCACATTGTACAGCTGCAGCCCGCGATGCCTCCATGGCTTGGAAAGCAATCATCTTCCAACAGGAACACGCTCAGCCGTGAAGGAAGAAGTGATGATTTTCCGCTCTACCAGGATGGCGAATTTGGTGCGTGCTCTGATGATGGTTTGTCGAGTCTATCTTTGAAACACCATTGCATCTTATGCAGGGAAGGTTGAGACTGCCGCTCAAACCGTCGATCCATACAAGTTTATTAGTGACTTTTACGACGCGCATCAGGATATCATTGGCTCCAAGTCGAGGAACATCGCAGATGTGAACCTAGACACCAGGAGCATAGAGGATTCGTTGAACGGCTTCACGGACTCCGCGAATACGATCATCAAAGGCCTCACAGCGTTGGGACATGTGCATCCATTCATCGGGAGTGCGTATTACGACAGGATCCGTTTGACTTCCAAAATTGACCGGCCTATAGTTGCTGTGGGCGCCTTTGCTCTCGTGGTTACTTTAGACTTGACACGACGCGAGAATGATCGGAAGGTTCTTGCTGTGAAGGTCCAAATGCAGGATCTAATGAAGGTGTTTTTTGAGCGCGTATCGCCTTTTTTTTATCTGCTTCGAGTTTTTACTGTAATGCAGGCTCCGTCATATTTCGGATTCCAATGCGAAGGGGCCTGATGGCCTGTCCATCGCGGATCGTATTGAAGAACGCGTGCAAACCATCGCCAAAGATATAAAAGAATGCGGTTCAGCATGTGACGTCTACCTCAAAAAAGGATTTCTCGGTGATTCTTGTCGTTCAAAAGTAATGTGATTTCTCGCTGATTGCTGGCGCTGCATTCAGTGAAGACCATCAAAGCCACTATATGGGAAAATCGACTCTCTGACTTCGCAACAACATTCATAGAACATCGACATGCCCTTGAACTCGCCCTGCAAGTGCATATCTCTCTCGGTGTCGATTCTGCCCATCGAAAGTTGGATACACAAGGTGACCGACTGCAAGATATTGATGGAAAGCTTGATATGTTGCTTCTCTTTCGTAAGCTGGATACGGCGCGTGAACGCGAATTACAGAAGTTTATCGAAGCACACGGCGGCGCAAAAGCCTGTATCTTGAACGAGAGTCTCTTGGAGGAGCTCGTAACAAAGAGCGGAGACTCGTTATCGAGGTTTTCTGGCAGGGAAATGGGGAGGCGGACGAATGAGCTCCCGGATATGAGGAAGAGGTTGCTGAGGGAGCTACAAGAGGATATTGAAGAGACTTTCAGCAGGAACATGGTGATCTTCGAGAGGAAGCTTGACATGCAGAGCAAGCAACTGACAGATATCGTCCAAGACGAAACTGATCACATCCTTAACACACTCCTAGCAGGAGCACATGACAGAATAATGGATCCTGTGAGAAAAACATCCTTTTCCCATTACATTTGTTTCGTGCTGAATTCGTATTAGGATTTGTCAAAGATATGGAAAGATATGGTAAGTGGATGTTCCTTGACGGCATGCGCGTCAATGATCGCTCATTTGTAATAGGGATGGAAAGGCAGCGTCAAGGCCCGGCATTTCGTGCTCGCTCTTCATGACTATTATTCTGATCAGCTTAGCTCCGTCGATTCACCACGGATGTCCCAGATATCCGGTCTTCCATCCCCAGACACGCCGACTCGCAGCAGCTTCCTAATGATGTCCAAAAAGCGCCAGGACGACAGATGGGCCTTGGCTTACATCAATGCAGCTTATGTACAGCCTATCCTTGAGGCGGTGGATGACGATGGGACTGGTTTCGTGAGCGTCAAAGAGGTGAATACTTTTGTGGCCGAACGACCGGAGAACTGGACGTATGTTTTCAAACAATTTGCTCGATATGTATTGATGGTCTGAACCCTCTCTTATAGTTTACCGCATTGGATTGCTTACTGGGCTGTCGGTTTGTATTTCTCCCTTGATCACGCGCATACACTTTTATCACTCACGTCTTTTAAAGGATGGCAAGCCAGCATGTCTCATTACAAAGAACACATCTATGAACTCGTCCAAACCATGTTTCAAACTCTAGAACACGTCCTACCTTCAAATCGAAAGGCAGTCGACGAGTATCTCTTTCATCCATCCTTTTGGCGAATTGAGCTCCTGTTGCGCTCAACGCGATCCGTGAACTCGAAGATTCTTTCTGATGTGGAATTGCTGAAGATGACGGAAAGTTATCAGATGTACGAAGAGGAGCGTTTGGACGCAAATCTAAACGACGTGGCTTACGAGCTCGATACTACTGCTACAGTGTCTTTGATAACTGGTGCAGGGCGTATAGAACGAGTAAGTATCGATCTACGTTCATCGCACACCATTCGGGGCTGACAGACTCTAGTACGTATTCCCTTTGATTTACCTTCTCTTAAGACGCCACTTGCAAGTCATGAGACTTGCTTGCAAACACGTCCTCGATACAGAGGAATTCGTGACGTTGAATGAATCACTGGTTTCCATTCTTCTAGCAGTCGATCAGCGTATAGAGAGCCTTGAGGGTATGCCTTAACAACTCCCTTTCCATCGAATCATCGTAACATTATATTAGCGGTGTTCAAGCAGACTCACCTCGATGTACAGGCTCGCTTAGGTAACTTTGCATTTGGCATTGTGCGTTTCCTGCTTGTCACCACTTGTTAGCACTTGATTTAATCCAACGCAGTTCCAACTATCATATGGGGACATCAAAAGAATCCCGGCAGATAACTCTTATGCTACCTGGACAAATCCAGAAGGGGAGTCGAGCTCAACCCTGGTCGAACTACAGGACGACGCCAAAATTATCGCAACGGGCATACCTCAGGATATTGTCAAATACGGGATCCAGGATGGTTACTCTGTGACAAACTACTATGAATTTGATGAGCCCACCCCTGATGCCAGTAGGGAATTCTCCCAGATCGAGGGTACATGGTCAGGCTACTATCAGCGCGAATTTGGGGGAAGCTTGGCGTCTTGTATTCTTCGTGTCTCCATTCGCCTCGCCTCGCAGCCTAAGATTATTGGCAAGGGTGAGGATTTCGCCGGCGCATTTGAGTTCGTAGGTCTGGCTCAAGCTTACCAGACTTACCTTGGCTTCACCTTCATTGTGGAGGATGAAGAAGAAGGGACAACACGCACATGTACTGGACGCTTGGACAGAGCTTCCAACACCATCACTGCTCAGTGGAAGACCTCTGGAAAAAGTGGGAGCCAAGATGAGCTTGGGGAACCCTTCATACTCCAGCGAACTCCCCCCAATCTTCTTCGGTACAAATACACTCCACAACAGTATGCAGAAGATCCTGTACGTTCACGTTGGGCATTTGCGTGTTCTGCAGCCCTCCATCAGGCGCAGGCAGCTTTGTGGTCCCGTCGTTTCTTTGAAGAGCGATTCAGAGAGCGTAAACGATATGTGGAATTAACCACGCGTGATCTCATCGTTCAGATGGGTTTAACGCCCCAGGTACCCCTGACGCAAGTGGAAAGGGGAGAGTTGGAATATCTCCGCCAAGAGCTCGATCCTTCGGAGGCACGTTTCTATCAAGCACTGTCTGACTTTGAAATTCAGAAGCTCCCATGGCATCCGTACGTATGCTCCATCACGGAGTGTGATATTTTTGAGAAGAAACTGATGTCATATTTTGTAGCACATGGGGTTGTGATGGCTGTGGACGCCAGATAACTAAATCTCGTATTCTATGCATCCAGTGTATGTCCGACGACCTTTCCGATAATGTCGATCTTTGCATGTCCTGTATCGACAAAACTCCCTCGAAACGTGGCTTTACGCACGACGCGAGTCATCCAATTGTAAAGGTGGAACAGACTCTACATGATTATCATATCGTGAAGGTCGTAGAGGCAGCACGCGCGACATTTGAAAGGACCAAGACCGTTTTCGCTACGCTTGAATCGGCAGGAGTGTCAAAACGAAACACAGACGAATCGAGTGCTAGTTCCCGTCCACAGTGCATCTACTGTGAGAAAGATATTCATCTCCCCTGCTGGGTGTGTGTTGTTTGCAGTACGTTTTCATGAACTATCGAAGAGTCTCTCCTTACCATGTTTCTTGCATATAGCAACGGGAACCTTTATTTGTCCCGAATGCGATAGCAAGCGTGTTTTCGGCCGCAACGCCAGTAATGGGCACCTTCATACCCATGCTCTCGTCTGCATTCGTGATACCATACTTCCCGTTGCTGAGATCTCACACAACGAGCAATATCTCGCGTTGGAAAGGCGGCTGGATACATTAGAACAGAAGTTCAGCGAGGAATTTGCAGCGCTCGAAGCACGAGAAAACGAACGCTTTACAGCTCTGGAAGCACAGGTTGATGCACGCCTTGATGGGCTGGAGAGCCGCATTGAAGCAAGGCTTCAGGGACTTGAAGCGGTTCTGAAGCAGATAGCAGCGCAAACGGCCGCTCTGCCGGCTGTCTATGGGCAGGTCGTAAGGGAGTACGTGAAGAGTCCGTCTGTTCATTGAAAGTGTACAACAAACAGCGTTTGTAACGGGCCTTCAGTTATCTTTTCAAGAATTCTGGTTTTTGGATGGTCGAGGACGATGTAACAATATTCCTACTTACAATGTACTAGTACTGACTTTCAACAATTATCTCACCGTGGAACTTCCAGGTCGACGTCTGATCTACTCTCCTTCATGGCGGGAGTTTTCACTGTTCCAGAAGCCGTGCAGCCCCTTACATATTGCTGTAACTGTGCGGCTGCCGATAGGCTCAAGGCCGTGAAATATTTTCTTGTTTAGGAAATATGAGCAGCCGGAGACTTCGGAACTTTCGCTCTTAAATTCCCGTACATGCGGGATCAACGGTTCTGAACGAGATCATAGATGATCGATGCTTGAAAGGGAGGCCAATGTAATCAGAAAGAAGTACATCAACTGCTCTTCGCAGGTTTTATATTGATTCAGTCAAAAGCTCTCACACTTCAGCTTCAGGAGCGTATTTTGGGACATTCAAGTTTTAGCACCTTGGCGTCTGGCAATCTCGTACATCCGCATCGAATTCCAAGATATATGGACTTATTGGGGCTTATATGTATTGAATGATTATCAGACTGGAAGTTTGATGGTCGCTCCACATATAATGGATCATTAATAACTCGAGGCAGCACCTCAGGAGCGTTTGAGACGAGCATATTCAGAATACTGTATGCTGCGGGATCTGGGCAATGATTATAATCTGTTGTTTTTCAGGTTAGCCTGAAAGTCTATTATGATTATACGTCGTCCAATTGCGCTTTGATTTTCTCGTTTATAGCTTTCCATATAACATTCCCTCATCCGCAGCCCTACTCTGAATCTTACGACAGATACCATGGTTTCCGGTAGCACTGCGCAACTTGTCGCGGTCTTTGTAGAATGTGTATTCTACGGCGTCTACCTTGTCGCTTTCTTTGCATCACTTTGGACACTCTTGTGGTCAGGGGCCACGGCGTACCTTGGTGCAAGCACTACACGACCACGGTATTATGTTCATCGTCGTAATGTCAATGTTTACATTCTCGACGTTGAATCTCGCCCTGGGGTTAGTGCGTATCGTACAAGGTACGAATTCCAAGATATAACCGGCAGCGGTGCAAGATTAGGTGCTCTGTGGATTGACATCCTGAAGGTCCCACTATGGTTCATGGCATATGCTCTAATTCTGACATTTTACACCGGCTAGCTCCTGTGCGTTTACTTTCAAACTATGATAGCAGACGCAGTTGTCGTGAGTTACATACTTGACTTCCACTCTTGCATCATTAGACTGTTAATTATCTACAAAGACTTATTGATGTTGGATAGTTCTCGCGAAATCCTCCAGGATGATCATGCCTTCCATCTTTTTATCTATTGGGACACTCATCTGCACTATTGCGGCCGTGTATATAGAGGTTACTCTTCCATTGGATTCTCCTTCTAGGCTCAACGGAGAAGCCGTGTTTCCTGTTTTCATCGCCTTTTGGTGTTCAACTATCTTGCTTAATATATACACCACAAGTATGCTTGATTCGACACAGTCCTTCCGCACGGTCCTGATTCCTATACGTATGTGCAGCAATTATTGTCCTCCGTATTTGGCGTGTCATTCGAATCGGGACAGCGGGGGAGCAAGCCTTCTCTTGGAATACTACCAGGGATAAATTACAAATCGTCTTGCGAATCATCATAGAATCCGCCCTGATGTACACTGTTGCAACTATCTCTGTTTTTGTCACTCAGCTGTTCCGCAGCAACTCAACGTATATTACGTCGGCAGCGGTCGGCTGACTTGTGCCCAAAGTATACATCCACGTTAATGGAATATAAATCAGGAGCTACAAGTCATTGGAATTGTGTTCAACATGATGCTCATCCGTGTGAAAAACACCGGCGATTCCACAATAACTCTCACTGATGGCAAAAACATAACAGCGATTGCTTTTGCACATAGGACTCTGCATAGCAATGGACGTGACATTAATACGGGGGCTTCGCGAAAAGGCTGAAAACTGTAAGCTGCGATAAAACGTCGAAAACGGTAGACGTACCTCGTAAGATGAACCGTTGAACCCGCACCAATGGCGGGAGACACCATGTCGACAAGAAAGAAGTCAAAAATAAGGCTGATGCCAAAAGGCGGATGCCGAGTGATGAGATCACGAACCCATCACGACATCATGATCTCGACGTTCTGGACAGGTGGCTGTGCTCGGTGATGGACGGAATGACGGACCACTGATCCGGTGATGACATCACGATCTCGGGATTAACCTGACAGGTGGCTGTGCCCGGCGATGGCCGCCATCACGGATCACTGACCCGGTGATGGGACATCAAACCAACGAACCTCTGTTAATCGCACCTACCGACTACCATCATGACCTATGCGTACCCACGGACAAACCACCCCAATGCCACGCGCACGAGCCCGTAGGAGGGATGAACGGAGGACGAGGGAGGACCGGCCGGCTGAGACAGAGCCGGAGGAATGGTCTTTTGCCGGACTAAGGCTAAACCATTCCTCCGGAGGGTCTGGACACGCCAAGACGGCGGCGGCGCCCCGGGTATACAAGGACAGCGGCGGAATCACGCGGACTGCGCCTGGTCCGTGCGCATCGTCGAGGGGTATAAAAGGGAAGGATATTGGGGGAAGCCGACCAAGCAAACAGCTTGCCACGGCATGGAGTCCCCAGCGCGCGGATCTCTTAGGCTCAGGAGCACGGGTTTGGCTTCAGTGGGAACACACGGGAGGATTAGTATTATATATTGGAATAAAATTGTGTTCATCGACTACCAATTTGTGTGAGCCGGAACTGCATTTTAAAACCCAAATAAAATATATTATTTCCGTCGTCCTAAAAGTGCGCGCGCGTGTAACGTAGCCCAACGCAACTAAGTGAATAAGATTATCTTAATCAGATCTGATTATCTATTGATAAGATAATATAAAGATAAGATAAGATAGTCCAACTTCGCATCAACATTACACAAGTTTACCGAGATTTACATGCCACGGGCACTGCGAATGTTGACAAAAGATTAGGCCTACAGACATATCGCACCATCTGAGGTGTTATAAAGGTGCGACCTTGGAGAAATAAGGACAATCCAGCCTTTCACGATTTTACTTTCTTTTTCCTTCGTGAGACTGCATCGACTTGAATATACTTTGGCTTGGCCTCTCATACTCGAATACTCAACAGCACCTCTATTGTATTCTATCAGTAATACTCATACTACATGCAGTATACAACGTTTAATACATCCTGCCTCCCGTCTCACATCTTTCTAGAGAGTCGATAAATGATCCTCACTGGTATAATATTGCCCCACTTAAATGAAGAGACAGAGTACCGAATGGAACGACGTATGATTCTGGGGCCAAACTTGTTGACATAAAACAATAGTACAGCTACACTGGTTATTGGTCAAAGATAAGGTTAGAAGTCCGCAGAACGGAGGCACGGAATAAATATTGAGAATGTGAGCCTGCCTAGGTCACAACTCTTCGGACATCTTTCACTTGTACTATTACGTACGGGATATATACATAACATACATTCACTTTATCCTCCCACCCACACCTTCTCATATCTTGTTTCTCCATACTACATGATAGTTTTCTTTCGACATTCTCAAGTCATTGCCATCGACGATTTCTTCAATTCGTTGATTTTACTCCTCTTGAATTGCATTAAAAATCGGCTCAAAGCCCAACCAGACCGTTGTATCGCAAGTGAAATTGACCATGTATCCCGGAGACTTGATGATATTACACTTTCTACTACCGCTTCATAAACTCGTAAATTCCTTCAGCGCCACGCCACCTCGATCATCTTCCCCGATCTGAAGCGTCCAGTCGCTTGTTACATGCAGTATTCTCGAGTTCCGCCTGATACTCAATTTTGACTTGCTTTCAATTTTTCCAATCACTTCACAGACCTTACTGGACGTTTCCCCTTTAATTTGCCATCGATCCCAGTGAGACTTTGGGGTCAATATCGAGGCTAATATTGCGAATATGTGTCTATTTTCATTGAAAGATCATGTGTCATTCATTGCCTCTCTCCAACTTGCCCGATCATCATCCTTCCGTCGGGGAACAGTCATTAGTCGACCCAACTTCCCAAGTTTCCACATCAAATGTGCGATCTGTTCCTCCCACAAATACTGCAAATGCTTCCTACCCGGTAACCTGGCCAGGACGATGACGACGTGCTGCTCTGTTCCCCTATCGTTTTCCAACTGACTGAGGATGTCGTCCGCGCGTTGCCAATCATCCATATCAATCGTTACAGGTATGGTCTCCAGCAAGCTCCCTATCATGCTGAGATCTAAGGTGACTGTTCGAAGCGAGCTGATCTTCGGGAGAGTGTTGAGAATGTCGCATGTGTTTGGGTTCAAGAGCAACCCTGAAGAACCTGATACTGTGTGAGATCCGAGCGTCAAATGCTCAAGGGCTTCGAGTCGGGCGAATGTCAGTGGTGCATTGCCTTCTGTGGACGACACGTTCATCAGTGATAACGGATTTTGGACTGCAGCGAATGACTTGACCTATACCCAAGGCAATATTTGGAAGAGTTACATCCACTTCTCGAAGTGTTGTTGCAGATAAATCTAGAATATTCTGTATGCATGGCATTGCCTTGTTCCCACGTGCCGAAGTGACAAACACAGTGAGCCTAGAAAGCTGGAAAGCGGGCCACTGGCCGATCAATTGTGGCGCATTCACCTCGGCGACTGGCAACGTGAGCGACTCTAGCCAAGGAACTTCCGCCGACTTTCGACATGGATTGGTGGAAGATATACGACTTGAATCCCTATCAGTCATAACCCTGAAAAGTAGCCCCTGTTCTTCAGGTCTTGCACCGAATGGTACACCGCATATCTCTAGCTGTCTAACACCCATACACAGGGCAAGAAAATGGACAGGAAACATATGAGTAGTCCAAAACGAGACCGCCTCCAACGATGGCAGCTCTAAAAAACGCTCGAGGCCAATTATCATTGTCGCACATAACGAGGAGATCGCAGTCAATCTCAATTTCCGGAGGTTAGGTAGCAGCAGTGGCATTGCGAGGACCCACTCGTGGTCACCACGGCAGGGTCCTATACAACCATCCACATGAAGAGTCTGAACATGACGTCCGAGGTCGGGGTTTTGTTTGAGAAGGACATGGAAGGACCAGCCTTGAGAGGTATGCGCTTTCCGTTCATGAATCAGGGAGGTGCTGAATTTTATATCTTTGAATAGGATCGCTTGGCTGAGATCACAGAAGCATCGAGACACGAGGCTGGTTGTACAGAGTAGTTTTCGATCAGATAGGGGAAGTCGGTAGATAATAAGTGCAAATATCTCTGGTGGAAATATGGGTGAAGGCGTTGACATTGACACGTTGTATGACATGAACAAGGGCTGATCACAATCACTGGACTATAGGCCTGCGGAACGAGCGAGACCATTCGTCCATGGTTTCAGATTTGAACGAATACAGGGTTTCACAACACTTCGGTTCCGATGTGTACGAATGAAGCGACGGGAGTCTGTCTGGGCTGGGTCCCGCTCAAAAGTTTTGATTTTCATTATTTTGTGACACGTGACCATCGGTATCCTGCATCACACCCCACACCGTAAGTACATAGATGTATTAAGGTTTCTTGCCTACAAAGCGTGTACAAATCAACTGCGAGATTGATTGACAGGGAGACTCGACTTGATCTAAGATATCATGTCCAGAATTTGAAAGGTCGGGATTGTGTGCGTTGTCATAGCACACAATGGTTTCAATCAATTTCTGACTCCCAAAGTTGTTATGTAGTCAACCTCTGTGATGTCTGTGTCGATGCTTTCTCTTGCGGACAAAATTCAGATTGCTTCTAACGAAGCTGATAGGTGAGCTCTCTTGTGTCTATTGTCCGATTTCATTAAAACTTTTCGCGTTAGTGATGATGACAGGCTACTTGTACAGCTACTTCCCCTGAAGTAGAGAAACTCTCAATGACAAGTAAAAGTCTCTTCGGGGTTTTGTGTTCACAAGCGGTTTATTACTATCGCACGTATCCTCAGGACCATGCATTCAAAAGAGTCTTGGTAATCTTGATGCCTGCGTAGCCATTAGCTTCGTCACTGTACTGAGTTACATTCCTGCAGGTTGGAATTCTTCTGTTCGCGACATCGCCGATTTCTTTTTAATCGTGTCCTCATTGATATCTCAGTGCACGTGAAGTAGCTCATGTAGCACTTCTCTCACAAACGTCGCAATACATCTTTATCTATTGCAGGATACCAGAAAACATAGGAGAGACGAATTTTATCATCCCGTATGTCCAGTCCCGCATCAAAGGTTTTGACATTTCTTCGCCGGACTTTGGTCACTTTGATCTAGAGAATTCGCGGTGCGTTCTCTCCAGTTGTGATGATATTAGACGAGGTAAAATTGGTTCATCAGGTTTCAGTTGTGGTCTTCGATTGGAAAGCCATTGTCCACACGAAGCTACTCGAAATGGAACCATACAAGCAAGCCATTCCCTAACAATCATCTTGTTCCTAACCTTCTACTTACGGTATTATGCAGAGGCTTGCTTCAGCCACATGGGCTGCCACCGTTGTCTGTGATCTAACAATAAGCTTTGCTCTTGCCTATTTCCTGAATTGTCTGCGCTCTTGTATCACGCGGTGAGTGAAATCAAGGCTTTGCAATACAATCTCTTCACAGCTACAAGCTCGGAGAGGTTGATCAACCGTTTGATACTTTCAAGGTATGGCCAAAAAGCTTGGAAATTCAAAATTTCCGCTGAAATCCCTCCTAGTATCAACGTCGGCGCTATAACCAGCGTTATCGCAATATGTACCTTGACTACTGTGAGCGCCGTCTATTGCTCCATGATAGGTGTAGATTGAACTTGCAAGTACTATGCTACACCACAAAACGTTGTCTCGTATATTGGTATGTCTCTATATGTTTGAGTGATGTTGGTACCTTTTTCCAACTTCTGGACAGCTTTCATCGAAGTCAGCGGGAAATGTGCGCATTAACGATCTTCTCTATATATTCGTCTAAAATTTACGCATAGTTTACGTCAACTCAATGCTGGTAGGTAGCCTAATGCTGAGAGTTAGGTAGTGTAAAAATGATACGCCACACAGGTGACGTATGTCGCGATCTGACTTGTCTTTGGATGCCTCAGATGACTAGCGGATATCCAACAGTTTGAATTCGAGAAACAATGTGCGAACGATTTTTGAAGGATCAATGCGTATCTCGGACCTCATGTCCAGCCAAGGTGAGAAATAAGGTCTCGGAAATTGTGCAATACGTGTTAACAGACATAGGCATTGAAGCAAAGTAAAATGGATGAGCGCATGGGTCTTTTTTAGATGACTTGTGGATGTCACATATGACTTGTGGATGTCACATATGACTTGTGGATGTCACATATGACTTGTGGATGTCACATTTAACTTTGACCAGGAAGGTTATTTTATCACAGATTAATATAAAGAGATTTCTGGAAAACCTTTATAGTTATAGAAGCATTGCGGTTCCAGATGATGGTGTAGTAACTGATATATGAAGTTAGAAATGGTTCATTATTCTCAAGGATAAACCAGTCTCACGATTAAATCATCGACACTGCTATTGTACGGAGAACCTCATAACACTGGAATAATCTTGGGGGAATCTTTGAGCATCTGATAGAGTATGATAGGCATCGGATTATCCTGGAACTCTTGCGACAGAGATCACCGAGGAACAGCTGTTACAATCCGAGTCGTTTGCCACGGTTCAAACATTGTCACGCGATACATATACACAAAAATAAAAGTGTTACACCCATGTCCTCGGCGTCCAAATAACACGTAAGTTTGATTTGGTTTTTCCTCTTATAGATGAAGCACCGCGGGAACAATCTCAATCCAATAACTAATATAATCATACCATTCAGCATTTTAGGTCCAAGAAATGAGGTGGTTACTCACCCATCAGGATCAAGAATGAACGCGATATGTCGCATCTTCCCATCGCTAGGCCTCTTCTTGAAGGAAACACCAAGTTTCTCAAAGCGTTCGCATGCTTTCTCAACATCATCAACTGTGATAGCAATGTGTCCGAAACCTTTCCCGGGATCAGTATTCCCACTTGCATAACCCTTGAAATCAGGATCTGATTCCGTTCCGTGATTATGAGTAAGCTCAAGGACACCTAAAAGAAAATTTGAGGTTATAAGTGTGATCTCTCGACAGATATTTCAAGGTTCCAATCACCTTCGCGAGCAAAACGGGACGCCTCCTTCTCCTCTTTCGTCATTTCTGCACCATGGCTGAAAGCAAGGAAGTACAGAGTGAAATCAGAGAAATGTTTTTCTAGTAGATGAGTCAGACTTTTCAGAGCCCCTCGTCGATATCGATGAGGACGGCGGCATAAACAGATGCTGACCAGAGAGTAGATCCATTCCAAGGATCTATCAGCTTGTCGTTACGTGTTTATAAAATACAAGCGCTTAGGGTACTGACATCTTGATAAAATGCTAAGGAGACTTTGGGATCCTTGACCCGAATCATGGTATGATTGAACTGATGCCGCGGAGGAAAATAGTAGATGAGTGATGGAGATGAAGATAGTGATGTTGTGATTCTACCTTGAAGCTTGCGGTTTCTGCTGTACGAGGCATCGTGAGGAAACGACTTGATGATAATGGTCAGTGGGAAAGAAGAATACTGAGTGAGATAACATATGACGATACACCGGCCCGACTGCCGATGACGTCAAGGACCAAAGGTCATCGTCGTTTCCAAGTAAAGGAGTGTATTGGAGGTCCGATATTGTCCATGTACAGTGTAAAGAATGTAGTGCAAGGTAATCCTATGAAACAAATGTACGGAGATACAAAACCTCCCGGTATTGCAGACCCAAGCCAGGTCAGCGGTTTTCAATGTACTGACCGGTGAGGGTGTACTGGAATTGAAGGATGGCAGGTCCAGCAACGGTAGTACCATCCGTGACACCATTGGGGCTGGTGCTGATAAGGCAGTATACCTGGCCAGCCAAGCCCTCGGGAATCGTAACTCTACCATTATTGACAGGAACGACAATCTGTTCGAGACCAAATAAGAAGACAGCAAAAAGCCTTCTGTTGGTGTTCGAACGGAATCCGACTGAGACCGTCTCTCCGGGATTCGCGTCGGACGGGAAGGTGAGGGGGGCATTGGCACGCACACCGGGGAGAGGAGGGTTTGACCTTGGGCAGCTTACAAAGAAGGGAGCGGCGAGAGTGAATGCCTGATTTTTGGTGAGAGGAATCTACACATTTCGAGATGGTGTTAGAAAGCTAAGCCTGGAGTGTGCGGTTACACTAGCTCACGTTGAAAGGATTTCCCCAACCCTCAACACCATTGACATACGAAGCGACGAGACTCGCCTGGCGAGCCTCCGTACCGAGGATGCTGGCAGAACCGGTAATGTACTGCTGGGACAAAGTACTTATCGCACCAGTATACGCGCCAGTTCCGACATTCTCGATGACCTGACTCAGGGCGGCAAATGACTTAGGGCTGTCAACCGGGCTGCAAAAAATATACTCAGCGGTTACATGCCAAAAGATCGCCAGATGGTGGATACATACAATTGGTACGTGCATGGCTTGGCAGCTCTCGTACCGAGAAGACGCTCAAGAAATTCGACGTGCGCTGACTCGTTCTCGAGAATCTCCACGAACTGGTTACGAGTCCCTGCTGGGAACCCGGCTCGGCGGAAGTCTTGTTCGGTGTAATTCCTGAGACCCATAGTATAAAAGGCGACCTCGACATGCTCAAGTGTGAGTGCAAAATTGAGAGTGTCGAGATCTACACAACGAATCAAATTAACATGAAAATGACGTTGAGATTCAAGAGCGGCATACCAGCGATAGAACGGGGTTCAAGAGGCGATGCCTTGGCAGATAGGGCTGCCAGAACAGCAGCAAAGACGGCAGACTTCATTTCGATTAGGTCAGAATAACAGCAATGGTCGTACTTGGCGTCGAGACAAGGAAGAACGTCGTATTTTCGCCCTGCATTTATGCATGATCGAAGAGGGGCTGAAGAAGGAACAAAAATAGCGTTTCTGGGACTCGATGCCCGAAGGGTTCTTTAAATTGTGTGCACTGTGGAGACGAATAAGGAGTTTGCGAGACTCAAGATTCCTCCGCCGACTCGAAGCTTCATTCGTTCACAGACATGTTTCTCGCCAAATTCGATCGAAACCTTCGAATGGTCCTTCTATAATGGCAAGGAAGGTCCCTAGAATTAGAACCTTGGCCCAAAGCCTAATGATCCAAAATTGATCGACAAGACAAACGAGTTGAAACACTTTCGAATTTCGGGAAAAAAAAAGGATATACATCTTCAAGCAGAGTCGCCCTCTTTCCAGATGGCAAAGATTTCATCAATACACCTGCATTCGGGCGACTGCCAAAGTGATTTAGAAATATAGATAGTGGGTTATGAATACATTAGAAAAGGAGGGTTTCGCATGTGCAGGATGACGATTCAAGAACGAGAAGCCAAAGAGCCAAAAGCCGGCTACAAGAAGCCGTAGCCATACCAAAACGGGTTCTCGTGGGTCCTGGTGAAAGACGACTATTCGAGCAAGGGGTATGCTTCAGATTGCGGATGTGAAAAAGATCCAGAAGGGAGGTCGCAGATGCCATGACGTACAGCGCAGAATTGATCAATGCTAAACCAGGGTTTGGTGCAAGAAGATGCAGGGCATGCGAAAAGCAGGGAATTCTCGCTTTGGATGGAAGAGTACATTATTAGATATGTCAGAGTGAAAGCAATTGATACTCTGTCCAGGCGGAGTGACCTAACTTTTGTTACAAAAGTCAAGGTTCATGAGAAATTATAGTCTACCGGTGATGCAGGAGCATGATCGGACCCAGGTACACAGATATCAGCGGAACCAGTGATAATCATGACACGACGTCGAATGAAAAAAAAAACTGCCTTAAAACTTTTCACAACGTCCTCGCGACGGGGTGACTGGAGAATCGAGAACAAGACACAAGTTGCTTTCGCACATACACGCTAATACAAAGGAATTCGTGCTTAGCGTATACTGATAGTTCAACAAGTCGAGTCTCAGTAACTTGGGAGCGGAGTCTCAGGCGAGGTCAAGGTGCGGTCCACCGTTCCGTTCAATCCGGGACGCGCACGTGCCAATGACAGACCTTTGAAGTACCATCAAATTTGAAGCAAATTGTGCCTTTCCTTTCAACTTCATCAATGTTCTGTGTACATCACCTGTAAGCTATTTTGATTCTGCACACCATAACGCCATTCAATATTTAACTCCACGTTGATCAATCTTTATCGCTTTTTCTACATAGGCTGACAAGTGTAGTCAGACGCAATACACTGTAACACAACGTAGTAAGATCTCTAGCAATTCGTCTTTCTCGTGATGTCGAATTCTCAAACCTGAGAAGTGGAGTTGATTTTGAACGATGCCTCGGAGAAAGCATTGACTTGCCGTGGGATTGAGCGAAACAAAGCCAGGTTGACGATAAAATGATGACTATCCCATCTCAAGTGCTTCTCTACCCCATGTTCCGGCCTTCAAAATTGCCACGGAGAACATTCAACGAAGACTCAGTAGCATTCAGGGCCTCAACAGGGCTGTTCCGGCCCTAGGCCCAGCAGCCAAGCCTTCGAGCCTTTCGATGAAAGTCGCCACGTGACATTTCTGATACATACTCGAGGCACAAGTACAAGAAGGACCGCCATCCTGATGACCTACATCCTTCTTCTCACTCAGACATGAACTCCGAAGAGACTCTTGTGGAAGGTGGCCGCATCGACGCGAATGCAATCTTTACGTTCTCTCGAGACGACATGAGGCGAACAACAATCTCATTGCGTGGATATGGGCCATGTTATTCTGTTGACAGCGACATGGGGTACTCGCGGACGATGATCTCGAGATACGGAGAGTCTATACCCCTCGCGGTATCAGAGTCGCGTGGCATCCTGCCTGACAAGATCACCTTTGCTGGTCAGGAAAGACAACGTCTTCGAAGTTGGCTCAAGTTTTCGACGCTTACGCTATTGTACGTGTTCAATGGGTGTGGCGTGGTTTTCTGCGAGACCAATGCCCCTCTACAGTCCTGTCACATTTGAGGTGCATGGAAGGACATACATCTGGCGTTCCACAGCGGATGGTAAACTATCGGTAGGGATCCACGCCTCATCTCTGTTCACTGTATGTTTGACCCTTTTCACAAGCTCCACACTTCATCCCTACCAACCAACCCGCCAATTGCATGGTTCACCGCTTCACGACCAACCATCAACAACGGCATCACATTCACCCAGGCCGCGTACCTCACTTTACTCCCCGAAGCAATCGAAATACAGGATGCTGCAATCATCTCATTTCTCATCCTCGAGCACAAATCACGCATCTCGAGCCCGCCGCCGCAGGGTTCAGATGGTGGACAATACATATATTACTGTGAGAGCGCTTCTTTTGTGTGGCTTTGTGGGCGTGTTTTCATATCTTGTGTGGGGAGTTTAACACTCCTTTCCTTTCTCCCTCAGGGTCGACTTGGAACGAGGACCTTTAGCGCACGCATCAAGAGTAATTTAACGATCAATGGACATCGGGTATTTTATAAAAGCTACGTCGCACACTTTGGGAGTCCGGTTGATTCTCTTCCTACTTTTCTTATATTGTCTCATATTGTTGTAACACGTCTACTGCCAATTTCTATCATATCCGTTTATTTCTTGATCATGACCACATGTCAAGGAAGATAAGAGGGCGGGACTATCTTCGACGTGGCTAAGTCAATTCAAATTTATCGACTCAAGACTTGGCAAATTTGTCACCCGTTCCACTAAACACCCACGCACGGTATCCGGAGACTCTAGCCTAAATTGTAGCTTCTGACGTGTTTATCCCCGATTGTGTACCTGAGCCTGATGACGGGCGGATGCAAACAGTGCGGAAATAGATATGTGTAATACTAACTTTTCCATAGCCGGCCAGACTATTTCTTGGCTTCAATAAGAAAGGGCAAACGAGTCCCGTAAGGCTGCCTCGTGTGTCGGATGAACATGTTTACAAATGCTCATCTGATCAGTGCTCGGAGAAAGGAAGTATGCAAAGCCATAAAAACAGGAAGACAAGGACCTTGAGGATTTCAATCAGCTGATTCTCATTTTTGTCGATTCTCAACGAGGTGTGCGCGGCCACTGTGCGGTGATCTTGACACTTAGGCTTCGTGACACCTTGATAGATGGCATGATCCTAGGGGAGTTTCCGCATCCATTTCTTTCTTTGATTGACGTATGGCTTGCGTTTGTGCGACAAAAGTGTTGCCTTGAGTGTTGCTGCAACCCATCATGGACTTGGCCCTGACGAACTCAGCCGTCGATTATCCACTTGCGCATAGTCAGCACGGCTGTGATCCAGATGTCAATATTGTCAATCCCCAAGTCCCGCGACGTGAATATAGTCGAGAATTCCTAGCGAGTCCTTCAATAGCGAGTCATGAGATCTGCATGAGACCTGAGAATGTTCATACTCATCGACCTGCGTGCGAGGGGATGTACGTTTTGTACATGTGACCTCTGTGTGTAAATTGTAGATTATAGTAATATTATTAAATTTTTAAATTATAAGCCACACTACATTACATAAGTAATATCTGTGAACGTATGAACCCAATTTTAGCTCAGGCTACTATAGGTTCAAGTAAACGAAAAACTATGTGTTCGCTCGCCAAATATTTCAAATCTTAAGCGCTAAGCTATCGTGATGTCTACTTTGATGTAAGGCCGTCCTTCAATTCAATTCAATCGCCACAGTAAAGTCATGTGATTCGTCCCAAATTCGAAATTGGCTAAACCAGGGCAGATCTGCGCTTCTTGTTGAAGTTCTTTCAGTTCTCCTGCTTCGATGGACTCCTTATCGTGCGTCCGTCCTAAGATTGAGTCACAGTTACCTTGCCATGCTCAGTCTCTTTTATTTCATTTCTCGCTTCGGCCAGCGAACATTTCATTACACTTTTTGTGGTCATTCTTCGTGTGACAGGGAACTTGAAGCCTCCACTTGAAAGGCTTGACATGGACGAAAAAGTAGTACCAAAAATACTCGCCCAGATAAGGAGGTGAGACATTAGATCTTAGAGGCCGATCATAAGCCTAGATTGAGGGGAGTAAGGCAAGTTGCTTAGCGACAACTTTGCGGCACGAAAGGCATGTACTCAAATACACAGGAAGGGTTCACCATTGCGAGATACGATATTTGTTGGATCCGGTATACCTCGAGTTGATGAGCCCAAGACATTCAGGGTAGACAATGGGCACGAGGACAAGAGGGCCAGTTGGTCACTAGTCACTAGTTATGGTCAAATACTGACTACATAGCAGGAGGAACGGTCGCCGAACACCCAAGGGATAACGGAATGAAAATCTTGTTGACTCAAAAACTCTCCTTCCGCTGACATCGTTCCAACGCGATCGGCATGGATTCAAATATGCTACTTAATTGGCTCGCTTTACTTCTCATCACCTGTCCCGCCATCTGTTCAGTATTCTACCAGGCTTCTATATTATCTCGACTGTTACCACACATAGGCTCGCTTGTATCAGTGACCCGCCGTCGTGAATTCGCCCTTGACCGATACTTGGACGCTATAACTTACACTCCAAGGTAAATGCATTGGCCTCAGTGCCCGCCACGCCCAGTTTAAACATTGTTGGTTAATTCATCTGTGTATAGGTATCCCCCTAGAACCTCCTAGAATATACAGTTCACCGCCGAATCATCTACTTTCGTCGGTCCTCGAGAAGTTTCTGGGAACCACGCTCTTATATCTCTTGTTCATTCGAGACAATACCATGCTTCCGCTGGCTCTAGGATTAGGATTGGAGTTATTAATCGTTGTGGCGTACGCCGCGCGCTTATCTCCCCACTCAGTGGAAAACTTCCATATCGAGAAGCGAGGCAAAGCGAAATATGTCTTTATGCACCATGTACGTTGTTTCTCCGTTCCGGCCACTTTTTACTGATGTCGTGCTCTCCAGATCGTTGGTAGTGAGTCCTAGCACATGCGTATTGACTAACTCAAGCTCACTGTCATCCCAGACACGTTTGTTTCGTTATCTCTCCGCCACTATCGTTAGACTTATCTTTATACGGGACCACAGCTACCTATACACGCAAGACGACTGGGTCGCTGATATCAAAGCGATTCAATCAATGGGCGTGTACGTAACCCCTTGAATATTCTTTTGGTATCAATCAGCTCATGCTACTCCAGCGACGCCATCGCCCTCAACTACGGCGTGTCCTCCTGGGAGCTCGACCAAATCGCATCGGCTTATAGTGCTGCAAAATCCATCTCTTCTCCGCTCAAGCTCTTCCTCTCTCCAGATTTCACTTCACATGCATGCGATATCAATCCTCTTATTGCCGAGATCAAGCGGTTCGCAGGGCATCCAAACCAGTTCAAGGTGGATGGGAGGGTGATGGTGAGCAGCTTTGAGGGAGGGTGTTTGGGACAGACAGGCTGGCAGAGAATCAAAAATGAGGTAGGAGCGTTCTTGATGCCATTCATTTCCGGGCTGGAAGGACAGTTTGGGAGGTGGGGTCTACTGGATACGTGGTTTTGGTGAGTGGGTCGTGGACTTGGGCGGGGTAATGCTGATCATGCCTTGTAGTTGGGGATGCGCCTGGCCTCAAGGAAATTTTGACAAGACTGTGAGTGATCTTATATTAGTCTCATAACGCAGTGCTGACGAGGGGCTTTCAGACAGCAGACGATCAATATTGTGCGCTTTATATACCTGCTTCTCGTTTGACCGCTCATGCCTGACATCGGCAGACATAAAACAGCTTGGCTCGCGCTACGCTACCACTGTATCCCCTTGGCTCTTGTATGTCTCAGCCTCCTCCCATGATGCTTCTCTGACGCGAGAACACAGCACGCATTATGACTACAAGAACTTTCTCCACAGGAGCGACGACTGGCTTTACCTCACGCGGTGGGGCCAACTGATGGCCATGCGTGATCAGCTCACGTTCGTTGAGATAATCTCCTGGTACGCACTTTCGTTGTTTCTCATACTTTACGTAGTGATATATAAGCATAGGAACGACTTTGGCGAGTCCCATTAGTATGCTCTTTTATTTCTCAATGTCGTTCTCGCTGACCAAATTTTCAAAGTATGGGTCCTATCCACGGGCTTCAGCCATCCGGTACGACGTGGGTCAACAACTTTCCGCATACGGCGTGGCAAGAACTTGGCGCGTACTATATACATGCGTTTAAGACTGGTTCGTACCCAACTATCACTGTGAGCAATCATGTCTACGTAATTTTCACACATTTTAACATAAATTCAGGTGGACGTTGTTTACTTTTGGGCGCGTCCGCACCCCGCTTCTGCACACGCGTCTCAGGACTCGCTTGGACGCCCTCAAGGCTGGGACTGGGTCTCTGTACGTTCCTTTTCATTGCGGTCCCCGTCCTTCTCATCGGATTGAAAAGGACACCCTTTGGGCCGCAGCCTTTCTAACTGCACCAAGCACCGTGACGCTCATCGCCGGATCTTCCTCTCGAGTATTCCAAAACGTCCCTGCAGGTGTCACTCGCCTTTCGATACCTCTTGCGCCAGGGGTTATCAGTGTGAAGGTGGAGAGAAACGGGAAGACGGTGGCTAGTGAGAGTGCGAAGGGATACAAGTATGTGTCGACGCCTGAGACTTGTGAGCATTTCAACTTCCTTTATGTCGAGGAGCGTACTGAATTTGGAGCTATAGATAATTTCAATGCCTGGGTTGGAGCTGCGAGTATGTCCTTTGCCTTTGAATTTTGTATCGTTGTATTCAAGATACCTGTCGTCCCTTAGAAGGTACCGTTTACCCCTCGAGCGTACCTACAGGCACAGGCAGCCCTACTATTACCTCGAGCATCATGACATCGAGCTCAGTTCACACAACCAGGGCCTCAATTGTGACTCGCACAGCTACCACCACATCAAGCGAATCTTCAACTATACCCATACCTACAGTAAGTCCCGGTCTTCTTTTACACTCCAGATGTCTCCCAAATTCATGTCTTCGACAGATAATTGCAAAGTGGTTCTTACTCGGCTGCTTTGCCGACAGCTCACACCCTCGGATTCTCCCTGCACTTGGTGCCTCTTCCTCCTCCATGACACCCGGAACATGTACCTCCGTATGCGCGTCACACGGGTACACCTATGCCGCGATGGAGTACGGGGTAGAATGTTGGTGTGGATCCAGCTTGAATTTGTCGAAGCGAGTGAGCAAAACACAGTGTAACATGCCTTGCGCAGGTCAGTGTTTTGGTATCTTTGATTCTGTACCGAGTCTTGTGTCTGATGAAGGATGATCGGTGATAGGTGATAGGACGAAGACATGCGGAGCTGCGTGGCGCGCAGAGGTTTATTTCCGTCTTGGGTTGTGAATATCCTTTGGTTTTCCTTGTCCTATCTTGAAAGCTAGAAAGTTGATGGAAGGACGTTTTCTCATTGTAAAGGTTGTATAGTAACAGTTCGTCGAAATAAGTGACCGTCGATCATTTTGATTACAGACCAAGCGTCGTGTACTTAGCCTGTGAGCCTGTGAGGAGGACAGTGAACACGTCTCAACTCGATCTACTTGCTTCTCTGAAGCTGCCAGTATGTATACCTTGATAACTTGGTTGTCTCCGAGCTCCGACGCTTCTCGTCCGGCTGACAAAGACTCCATGACGCCAAAAACCCCACTTGGCGCTAAATTTTGGCTACACCTATACATCTCCTGTCCATATTGATCATGCCTGGTGGTAATCGTGGTCGGGGATATCGTCCTCGTGGCAAAGGCCCTTATCGTGGACGGGGACGAGGGAGAGGCGGATTCGAGGGTTCTGGACGCGGTGTATATCATACCTTAGAAGAAATGGATGAGGTTTACCTCGTCGCATCTAGTGCGTATACTCGGGCGCAAGGAAAGCGCGATCCTGAGTTGTACTTTTAATATGATATTCAGGCAATCAACTCAAGGACGGGACAGCAACACCTAGACGAGGTCGTGGTTCGAAATCGAACTCAGGCTCAAATACCCCTCGCGGACGAGGAAGAGGAAATTTCAATAATTTATCTTCTTCAATAGATGGTGTATATAACTCTTTTGGCTCCCCGATCGGACGAGGACGGGGAGTGCCAGGTGATCAGTCTTCGAAAAGACGTGGTGGAATTGGTGATTCTTCGAGAGGACGCGGAAGGGGACGTGGATCCAAGTTGAAACCAGATGCACCTCTTTCTGCCTTACTATTTCAGGAGCGCCCATTCTTGCGCCCGATTAAATTCGTTCCTTCGGTTCATACAAAGGTTTTATTTCAAGAGGAGGAAGAAATCTTTCAAGCTGTCGCTGAAGAAGCCGGTAAGTCTTGGGTACTTACAAGACGGTGAATCGACCTCAGCATGCTAACATTCTATAGGCGAAGAGGAACAGAGTCATGTACCAACTGCCGACCGCGTTCTTCGTGTTTTCAGCGGGAGTAAAATTCCTCGCATGCCATCATCTCCCGGGGGCGAGAGCGATGCAGATGAACTGATAGAGATTGACTTCAACGACATGGGTAAACTTGCAGAAATACCCACCCGCCAGCTGAAAGTCGATGTTGATGCCGTAGAGGAAAAATTCTTGGGCATACGGCTGGGGGCACAGTCTACAACTGAAATACCAGTTCAAGTTGTGGTAGCAGACACAATCACTTCAATATCGCCGCCGAGGGACAATGACGGAAACGGTGTTTCTCTGGCGGAAGGGCCTATCATGAATTCTTCCATCGCAATCAATGTTATCGATGTCCAAGAACCCGTACCTCTACGAAGCAATGACGCACCCCAGGAGGGACCTGCAACGATCGAGTGTGATGACCTCTCAACGCCGAAGAATACCATCCATGAAATACGTCGAGTGGCTCCGATCCAATCGGCAGAAATCTTCGTCGACAATCAGATCTCTCATGCTTCGGTATCCGTGCTGGCCCCTCAGGCCTTGCAACTGATCGAGGACAAAGCTATAATCGATGGTGATCCGTCTCATTTTGAAGCTTCTGTAGCTACTTCACGTCCAGCTTCAAGCGAAGCAACAGAAGGTTTCTATATAGATACACAGCCTTCAAAGATGGATGATCCACACCAGGGTCAACCTCGACTTCTTGAGGATGATGATGAGGAAGTTATCGTCTATGTCGCTCCACATCCTGGTCGGGCCTCTCCCCCTCCCGTCTCATCGATTGAAGCTTTGTCCTTGCCTTCTACCTCTATCCTAACGGGTACCACCACACTTGCATCGGCATCAAGACCACGTACCGACCCCACTCACATCAGTGTCGTACCAAGTAGTCCCTCTACTTCGATTCATCCTCAACAACCACCCGAAAGTCCTGCGCCAGCGTTCGAATCTCTTTCCTTCTCCTTCACTCCTACACCGAAGAAGACCCGTGTATTCTCAAAACGCTCGAAAGCCAAGGCCAAGATACATCAGCGCAGACAGGAGGCACATGCCACACGCAGACAGCTCGAGCAGCAGGCGCTCTTTGGGTCATTCGGGGCGATGATGGAGGAGGCTAAGTTACGTGGTGCGAGCGCACGGGAGCTTGATCCACAGTGGAATGAGCGTCGGCGAGGTGATTCGGATGTTGAATGGGGAGATGAGGATGGTGGTGAAGAAGCGGACGGGGTGGTTGGATTGGCGGAAGGGATGGAATTGGATCCGGAACTGGAGATGGATGAAGAAACTATGAAGAGTTTTGTCAAGAGCATGGGCGTGGAGGGAAGCCGATTCACGACAATGGATGATGTTGCTGATGAGGAGGTGATGAGGCTCGAGGACGATGAAGGAATGGATGCAGAGAGCAGCGAAGATGACGAAGAGGATGAGGTATCCGAGGACGATGATGAAATCGATGCGATTATGAAAGCTGAGGAGATGTTGATTGCGGAGCCTGGGGATGTGGGCTCGGAAGATGACGAGGAAACTGATTCGGATGATTCTGATGATGATGAGAATAGTCCGAGGACGAATTTCCAGGCGAGACTGGAGCGGCTTAGGAAACATAGCAAAGAGAAGGGGAAGCAGCCTGCTGTGAGCCGGAAGGAGATTGACGAGGATAGCGAAGAAGATGATTATGATTACTACGATCGCGCTGATGAGGATGAAGACTTCATTAGACATATCCAGGTATCTGACACACACATAGGCATTCCCCTGAGCTGGACTGACATCTGTTTTTAGATGATAATAGAGGAAAATGACGACATAATCAAAGGAAGAGATCGCAAAGCTAGAAATCAAGTTTTCCGCGCGGTTCGTGACGGAGCCTTCGATGATTTGGATGACTTGGATTACTTTGATTTTAAACCAGCTCGTAGGGCATCTCCGTTTGTATCCGTCTTTTCGTGCTTAGTCACTTTCTCCAGGTAAAAACAAGGAAAAGTACAAAGGTCTTCCTCCAGAGTTACAAGATCAATGGAAAAAAGACCGCGAGAAGAAGGCAGAGAATAAGCGCTTACGCCAGCTGAAGCGACTTGAAGCTGCTGCGGACCCCATGTCGTCCAAGAAGGGTGGAAAGAAAGGGCAGAAGGCCATGCTCGCCGCTGCCAAGCTTGATCCCACCATAACGGTACTGCCGAATAGGGTTATTGACATGACGACGCTCGTACAGCAGATTCGGCGGTTCGTAGGTGACATTGGAGGCCCCTCGTCGATGTCACTCCCTCCAACATCAAAGGAGACAAGGAAACAGATACATGAAATGGCGCTGGCATTCAATTTGAAGAGTCTTAGCAAGGGGAAGGGAGATGCTAGGTATACGACACTGTCAAAGACGACGAGGACGGGGCTTTTTGTAGATGAAGGAAAAGTGGGAAAAATTGTACGACGGTCAATGCGGGGTGGTGGTGGTGGTGAATTCAGTGGATCGAAAACTCGTGGGGTCCGGGGCGGTGGTTATGCGGCGCCTCCACACAAGGAAGGAGAGGAAGTTGGAAAAGTATGTTTTTGTAGTTTTGCAACGGGCGTTATGGTGTTGATGATTTTTCTAGGCTGCACCGAAGATTGGAGAATCAAACATTGGGTTCAAGATGCTGACGCTCATGGGTTGGTCAGAAGGACAAGGGATTGGTAAATCCGGCGGGCTAGATGCACCTCTCACTGCTGTTATCAAACGCTCAAAGCTTGGTCTCGGGGCTTCAAAATGAGTAATGAGTAATGAGTAACGCATGCTATTCTTTCAGGTTTGACTCTATCGGATATATCTACTAACATCATTGGTGGTACAGAAGACTTTCATCTTGATTAATGGACCGATTGTACACACGAATAGATTCTATAACGGACAGATAAATCTAAGAACATTTTCTACACTATTGTTTGGCCCTCGCAGACAGACTGTTATGTGAGCAAGGTTTTCTGTAACTTGATCCGGGTCCTTGATCTTAGAACTTTCCCACTCGCCGCAATCTGTGTGCCGGAAGCTCAGACTATCCCACACTAATAACCCCGTAAGTAATAGATGGTTCAATATAAATGATATGGTGACATACGTTTTTAGTGCTGTGAGACCCATCTGAGAACTGTTTTCTCTTTCCTCCATACATGGGCAAGGCAGGAATCATTGCTTTCCTCCGCGAACAGTTGGCGACAGTTCCACCAGTTGAGACGGCCGATCTCAATGGGAAGACTGTCATGGTGATAGGAGCAAATGTTGGGTTGGGCCTCGAAGCTACCAAACACTTTGCCCGGATGAATCCTGCTCGGCTTATTCTCGCATGCCGAAGCAGATCAAAAGGTGAAGCTGCGATACAGAGTGAGTTCATTGCTTGTCTTCTTCGTTTGTCGGCGGCCCCGACTAAGCACAATTACAGAAATCCAGCAAGAGACAGGTTATGAGGCGGCAGAGCTTTGGATTGTGGATCTAAGCGAGTTCTCGTCGGTCGTCGCATTTGCTGACAAGTTTGAGAAAGACGGCGGACGATTAGATATATTGCTTGCGAATGCAGCTGTCCTCCCCGGAAAATATATGTCTACTTCAGATGGTTGGGAAAGAACGTGAGACTTTGGTTTGGTTCTGATAGATGAATGTTTTGTTAATCTTACTTTGCAGACTTCAAGTCAATTGTCTCTCTCTCTTCCTCATCGCCTTGCGCTTGCTTCCGCAGCTAATCAAGACAAGCGCGGAACATTCAACACGCCCGCGTTTGGTGTTTGTCAATAGCGAACTTCATTTTTTCTCAAAAATCCCAAAAAGGATCTTACAGGACAAGGACATATACAAAACACTAAGTAATGAACGAAAGTTCGTTGTCTTCTTTGTGTCTACATGATCATTCTCAATTATTTTGCAGCATCTCGGAGCGGTACAACGACTCAAAACGTAAAGTCTTTGTCCCTGTCTTAGAGTGATTTCTGATCTCGATCACAGTTTTTGGCGTTCTCTTCTATCAGGCACTGAACGAAAAACTCGGCACTCAGTGTTCTTTGATTGTGAACGGTGTTAATCCTGGTTTTTGTGTGTCCGAAATAAGAAAAGAGCTCTCTGGGGTAGTGCGGGCCGTCTCTTGGCTCATGGAAAAAACTATAGTGCGGACTACGGAAGAAGGCAGTAGACAGCTGGTGTATGCGGCTATAGGAGGGAAAGACAAGGAAGACCAGCTTCGCGGAGCCTACATCTCTCTGGCACGGATCTCAGAGGCGAGTGACTTTGCGATCAGCGGAGAAGGACATGTCGTGCAGGAGAAGCTTTGGGTCTGTCGCAGATATATATCGCGAGTCGCGAATGGTATTACTGATTTACATTTTAGGAAGAAGTTATGGATATTCTTGGTAAGATTGATCCCAGTATCGAGGGGGTAGCAAAGAAATATCTTGTCCGTGCTTGAAAATATTAATATTCTGCTATACATTCAGCTTTTCTTTGACTCTTGTATCTGGTTGATTTACTGTTGTTTCTCAGCGCTTCGAATTTCAGGTTTTGCAACAATTGCAACTCCTGAAAATCAAATCGTTGTGGTTGTATTAACGCGACACGTGATCACATTGGGGTCCCAGGTTCCACTTGGAGTCCACTGTGGAGTATCCACCTTCGCTGGTTTTGACAGTTTGACTTGAATGTGTATCGCTACTTTCCGTTACAATGGAGCCAAATTTGTCGGAGGCTTGACTGACCCGACTTTGACACCCTGACTGACAGCGGGCAAACCCACCCTGGCTCGTCCTTGGCGCGCGCTTGTGCTGGTTATATCCGCCTCTAACCTTCAGTGTAGGGCGAATAGGAGGCCGACGGCCGACTGAGCGGAGTCACGATCTGCATTCAAAAGACCTTGATTCATATATTTAAACTCACCAACAACTCCCGTCGTTGGGTGCAAAAAGAACAGCATGCGTGTGCTTTACTCTATCACTGCCTTCACCTTACTGCTTCCTGGCTCTCTGGGTAGGGTATACAATATCTTCAATAATTGTCCCCAGAGCATCCGTATCTACATCGGGGGCCAAGATCAAGGCAAGGTGATGACTGGCACCACACTCGTTCGCGAGCTATCAAAGGACTGGAGTGGGTCTATATATACAGATGCCAATGGAGGAAATGCAGGCGGATACAATGGCACAAAAGCTGGATTCTATGGCAAGGTTAGTCCTAGCGTTGTTCTTTTTTCTTCAGGTGCGATCTTGTTGCAGGACAATTACTATTACATCGTGGATGAGTCGCGCCTCAATACTGGGATGAGAATTACGCCAGATGCTGTTGTATGTAACGCTCTCGTTGAATTACTAGTAAAATTCTCGATTTGATTCCTCGTGTAGACTCAAGACGGATTTTGTCGACCGGCTATGTGTGACCATAAAGCCTGCGATTCAGGTATTTACTCTGCTGATCCTACGACGTTCCCTCCTCCTTCGGACACTCCGCCTCAAGCCCCTTTGTACTCATGTCCTGGATCTGACGTCGGCTACCAAGTGACGTAAGTATTTCATTTCCGACGACTTCGTTTCGCTGACTTGTGAATTCTGGCTCCTAGCTTCTGCCCCGGTGGCATGTTCGGTAACCCCAACGACAGTCCTCCGGTTGCCATCCATCCCAATGGCGATGTATCGAAATGTTTGGATGCGCGTGGGGGTGTTTTTGCCAATGGCACACCTCTCCAAATGTATGTGCAATCCTTTAATCTCATTGTTAGCATTGCTAGGTACATGTCTCTTTGCTCAGTTATGACTGCAATGGCGGCAAGAGCCAACAATGGATGATTACTGCCGCGTTCACTCTCATCAGTTTAGAGACTCCCATCTACAATGTTGACGCCGGGTCAGCATGTAAGTGACATATATCAAACCTTTCTCTTCGCACTTGTCTTACATTTCCTTTATCAAGACCCAAAGAACGGCGACAAAGTGAATCTCTGGTTCTATAGTGAATCTCGACTCCCTTATCAAAGATGGTATTATACCGAGGATAAGCGCATCCGGCTTGATGGGACGGGTACGCCTGGTGATCAACCACTTACACGCGAGTTAGCTGACGACGTCTTTAGGTCAATGCCTTGACCTTCCGAATGGCTCGAAAGACAATGGAAACCAGCTGCAGACGTGGGATTGTATTCAAGACGATACAAACCAGATCTGGACTTTCCCCTGAGTGGCCCCAATATGGTGTATGCAGCTTTTTGGTTTTGTAGCAACACTTCATCATCAGATGATGGTTAGGCTTGAGTTCCAATCAACTGGTTTTTGATGATCTGAACAATTTATTCTTTCATGATGAGTGGTGAAGCGTGATCTAAGTATCTAACAACAGCGCTGTTCGAGCAGTGTTGATTGTCTTTCTACAAATATTTCAACGGAAGCTGAAGATCCTTGCGTGTATATTTACATCGTCTAAATCAAGGAATTCAATCTATACTACATCCATTCTAGGTCCCTATTATAATATGTTAATGAACGTCGATCGCGGAAGGACTATAATAATCAACGTCTGGGGTTTGGAGCTCAATGTCACGCAGCGGAAATTCCTGGGCTATGTTTATCGATTCTCGGATATTAAGGGTCATTCGCGCGGCCTTTTAGGGCGCGACTCATCAGGTGTGCACTGAAAATGGCACGTGAGAGGGGACTTACAGCAATGCATGTGACGACGCTACATGGACTATGCTTCGTTATCAGAATTTGTCCACTCGTGAGTTGGACACCGACGTACAGTATCAGGAGGGACCCGATTAACCCTTGACTATATCGCGCGAGAAAAAGATTACAGAGAAGGATGACTTGACCCGACCATTAGGGGCTTTGACTTTTGCCTGAGAAGAAGGAAAATGACGTACCGGATATAATCATGAAGAAAACGATGGAGTCTCGAGTAAGAATGATTAAGCTAGAGCGTACGTGAAGTCATTCCCAACAGTCCAGAAACACACAAAAGCGCACGTTGGAGGTCTTTCATTGAGTGTGAGGACTCCATATACTGTGAGTGTAATGATGATGGCTAGCGTTCGCGATGAAGACAAATAACTGGAAAAAAGTAGGAAACGGACTTTCAAATATCACAGGGGGTATCCTATGAGTTTGATAATCCTTCTTTAGTACATGGTCTCAAATAACGAGAGTGATACAGTACCAAGCAGCATAAAGATACTTCGGGGCCTGAAAAAGGCACCCCATCACGACCTCCTCTCCAGATATGGCTTGAAAGGCATGATTCAATAAAGATAAACATCAAACGAGACATTCGAACGCACAAGACGTTCCATTAATGATTAGAATGCAGAGGACAATCCAAGTTACCAGGGTACCTACCATGACCACGGATTTACCCATTGTGAAATGGCGTTATGACGGACAGCTCACAAACAAATGTTGAAAAGAGAAAGAGTGTGACTTTCTGTCGAGAGATATTGAGACCTTTACCCTTTTTCATCTCAAGTCATCTTTTACCTTGTTATGTCCATCTAAAGGATCTCGGGTGAGTTTGATAACGCAAGATATCTGGAGAGACCTCACATATGACCAACGCTCGGAGTATGAGGATGACATCGACTGAAGCGAGAGACAATACGGTTGGCCTGCGTCGAATCAGATCTTGTAGAAGTCAAGGTATACCACAAGACATACCACGCAGTCCATTTCGCTATGAATTCACAACTGAAAACGGTGAGGAATGAACATATCTGGCTAACATCAAGCGTACGTCTGTAATTCGCATTCTTTAGTGATCTGTGAGTCAAATCAATAACAACTCACGTCGTAATTCAAATATATCAATGGCACTACAGTTTGAAACGCAACTTCGCTTCGGTAGATCGGCAGTCCAAATACAATTTACGCACTAAGACCATCATATCTACCTCACAAGTTTAGGGTCATTTGAACTTGAGCGCGTGGAAATAAACTTACAAGAGTATTGGCGGAATTAGATAACGGTTGACAAGAAAAGAAATCTTTGGAAGCCGCCACGGAAGTCTATCAATTGTAGTCGAATCTATTGGACCTTGCCTAGTAGTGATGGAGATATTGCAAAACTTACGGCCATATCCTCGAAACCTTTGAAATATTTCAGTGACCAATATGGAATCATATAATGAGAAGGAACCTCGTCGCTGAATGTTATGAAGTGATCGTAGACGAGGAGCATCTACTCCACAGTTGATGATGTAGAGCATAGAATGAGAATAGGCTTACTAGAAACGCGGCTGTCCAAAACCCTGAGCTCTGAGATCCAACCTATCGTTAGAACAGAATGACTCACCGTTCGTATACCTAACGACCGCATAGTCACTGGGTTTCGTCAAATTGTACTCGACTGTCTGCCCATCCATCGCCAAAACCCTGACGACGTGGGTACAGTACTTAAGGTATTTTCACTTCGCTTCGGAACAATCGATACACCGATGGGAGATGAGATTTGGGTAGAAACGTCTTGTTCATACTTAAACATGACTATAAGTAGACGCCCAGTGAGCGTGCTAATTAAAAGATGATACAGTGATGGGATGTGTTCCTGGAGCTCACATGCAGTTTATAGCAGATCCAAGTTGACGTGACGGATTTCGCAGGAACAAACACGACGATATTGTGCCTTACCTTGCCTTACATACATTCGCGCAAATGCTGACCAAAAGGAGACTAGTAAACGAAACCTTCAGAGTGATATATGGGTAATTATTTTCCATTGAGCGCCGTATCCTTGCCTGTATGATCATCAACATACTTCGAGCCAGATAGAAGGAGGAATAAGGTATGGGGAAAGACCCCTTGTGCAGATGCCGTGACCTTTGAAATTCGCGGTGTACACCAGGATTTTGATGTTGCACAACTGTGCTATTGCTATTGAGTGGACAGCTGCAAAAACTGAGCTTGAGGCATGCGCGCGGCATCCAAGCACGTGCCAGGGTAAACCCCTTCAATTCAGGACGCGTATGAAAGTGACAGACGTCGACTTCCCCGACTCGGATCACCTTGATCTTTACTTCCGTCGTAGTCGCCAAGTAATGCCCAACCAGGTTCATTCATCTTCAGAATCAATCGCAACTCCCCTGGAACTTCATATACCTTCTCTTTGGGAACTAAACCCCTTTCTACCAGTCCCTCTAGCACCAAGGTTTCTTCTTCAAGCGCCTTCTTCAAGGCCATCGCTATTGGCGTCACATCTTCAATGCTCACGATCCATTCGTTGATGTGATTCGATATACCAATCTGGATGCTACGATATGGCAGCATTTCCAGCGCATGCGTTCTTTCAGGATCCCACTGCACGCGTACAGGGAGACTTTTCTCCTTATCAGTGAGCTGTCCGTGACTTGTCACGCTGGCAAGTGAGAGCAAATGATGGAAGTGTTCGTGCTTCATTCTGAGTGATTGACCTTGATCCTTGTAGGAATAACCCGCACGGTACCTTTTTTCAAGGGACAAGAGAGGGTAAGATATCGGAAAAAATCAGTTCCGTCAGATGCACATGATTCAACACCAACTTGGTTTGATCCAAGTCATCCGGGAAAATCTGAACTCCGGTGAAGCTGATAATTTCTGTTCTTTGACCGCAATGACACCGATCTCAGTGGGGTATGCCTGGTAAACTGTGATGGTATCTTCGTCATATTGAGCACGGATTTGTCGGTACGGAACGGATATTGGTCATCTGTCGAGCTTGGCAGAGGCATTTGTGCCTCTCGACAAGCGACGGGACGATCGAAACAAGGTCTCTTCAAATAGGACTAGTGACTACCAGAAAGAGTGTTGGCATTCAAGACCACGTCGGTACCAGCTTTTGTAATTTGAGCAATGAGTCAGAGTGACTATGGACGACTTGGTGCATCTTGTGGACGATGCTACATATTTGGGAGTGGTCGCAAGATGAATTACATTTGTAATTGTTTATTATTGTAACGTTTTACCGTCTTTCTGCGTTACTACTATGTATTGCATCTGTTCATGTGTGGCGCCTTGCCCAGGCTGCTAAATCATGATTTCTCTGTTGGCATTCTATTGTTCACACTGTTGTTAGTGCCTAGCTTAGCGCAGAAGTCCTTGTGAGGCCGTGACTCCTCGCATTTCTGACGTAGACTAGCAATAGACGTCTGCGCTTGAAAATCGCACGAGAAATTAAAGGCAAGGGGAGTCGTATCTTGGTACAACGCCATGCTCTAAAGTATTGATAGAAAAATACATACTCATGGAGTCGTGACAGACCTTTGATGTTTCCAGCGATGATCCGTGTATATCCATCATAAATCTGGACTACCTGACCTTGATCCATCTGGAAATCTACAGAACTCAGTGAACATGTGCATTCATCGTGAGGGTAGGTGTGCGATTACTGTGTTGACGTTACCTTTGGGCTGCATTATGTTCCAAAATGGACTTATAGTACAGAATCTATCTGAAACACGCTTACGGCTTGGCGGGCAACTGGTAAGCTGAATCACTTAGGCGTCCGATAGTACGGACCATAAAAGTGCCCAGTCATGTCACGTATTGCCTCGGCCTGATACCAATATCAGCACTTCTGATGGAAACTCCAGTCCAGAGCATACTTTGCAGTCTGTCGACCCACCATAACGTCACGTTGAATCGCCGACGTTAATGGACCCCACAGCTTTGACGCTGGGTTTGCCACCTGGAGAAGATTGTGCGGCGTCTCGATTGTTGTTTCCCGCTGCAACCTATGTAGAGTCTCCCGTTGACATGATAAATGGTCAGAGGCACTATATGCGACTTTCGAGCTGGGGGCCACAATGTCTTCGTTGCATTGCATACAATAAGCTTGGGGAAAGGGGCGTACCAACTGTGCAGTGCAATTGAGCCCATCATTTGCAGACAACGCAATGTTAAGATGGGAACCCAGCCTCATAATATATCGACCGGGGCAACTCTCTCTGCGTATTCAACCTCCTTTGCCAATACACAAAAAAGGGGTCGCAGGAGGACGTAGACAAAACCGATATGATAGGCAAAAAGAAAACCCATAGGAAATACAAAATGATAAGGTATCAAAATGGAAGGCTTACTGCAAAAGTCAAAGGAGAGAGTTTGAACTTAAGGCTCCTTTACAGTCCTGCTTATCAACACCAGGGGAAATGAATATTTAAGATGAAATGCGGTTACTACACGTCTTAGACCGGTCATAAATAAGATATTGATGATCACCGACCGGTGGCGAAGTCCGTTAAAAGGCCATTCCGCAGCTCGAGCGGGAGAATTATATAGGCAAGGAGTCAGAGAATCGATGATATTTATGTTCTTCAGTGTCCGCAACTCTCCAGTAAGCTTTAAAAGTTCAAAATGAAAGGTTGGCTAGTACTTGGGCACATCCAAACTCATTTGACAATGACTGAGTAGGAGCTGCGCTAGTAGGGTTACCGCGCCATCGGAAAGTAACGTGCTCAAAAAAGACGGACCAAGATCGAGCTCTTCAAGCTTAGCAAATGGCAACGTGTCGTTGGGTAACGATTCACGCGGCGTCGATGTATCCAGCATGATCCCGAGATAAGTGAGCTTTGGGCAGTGGCGTGCAAAAAGCGGGAGATGGTTGAACGTAAAAGTTCCGAATGTGACAACCAGCAGCATCTTACTCGGGTGCAAATGGAGAACCTCAACTAGAGGAAGAGACTGAAGAAGTTTATTCACCTCTGCAATGCTATAGGTCTAATGGGAGAAAGGCCTCGACTGTGAGATGAGTAAGATTATATGAGAGGAAGGCTTCGAGAGATGCGAAAGGGGAAGATTTATCCTTTTCTACGTCAAGAAATGAGAAGTTGGTGACATTTGGCATTTTCGCCACGATTTGGTTATAGGCCGTGGAAGATGAGTCATCCGAGCATACCACAGTTTCAACGATTAAGTTTTGGACGTGAAAGGGAAAGTATTCGCTATTTAACAGTCTCGAGAACTGATGTGAACACTCCGATATGGTCAGCGTAGTAAGCAAAGGGAATGACCCTTTCTTAAACGGGGCGGGTGAAGGATGTTGCTCTTGGCAGCGAACAAAATATGCGGGAAGGGCGTTGGTTCGGATCTCCTTGAGGGATGGAAATCGGGAGAATGCTTCTAAGACAGTCCATCTAGTCGCATATCGATGAAGAGTAAAAGTAGCGAGATGGGGAAGCTTCATAAGGATTGACAAGAGTGTCAGATCGTCTACTACTATGTCACTCCTGATTTTGATAGAGACGATACCAAATAATCGTTCAATAGTAAGAGAATAACGGAACCGTGGGGCGTATGCGGATTATTTGATATACCATTCCGTGACTCCAGGATGTAGTAGGTTCATTGACGACTGAAGAAGGCGTTCGCCAGCGTCAAGATAAAGTTTCCGTGGATTTGGAAATACATCAACGGCGGAGTGGGTCTTGAGAACAAAATCCAGGGCAAATGATAGGGCTTCACTGATCCCAAATACATTCTGCAATGACAAAGAATGAACAAGTTTTGAGCAATCAAGAAAGTGGGACCAATTTATGTCAGAGGGAAGGTTGTGGAGAAGTCAAAATAATAAAACGTTGAATTTACGAATCGCTCACCTTTAACGGAAAGAAATCCCGTAGCCCAAGAGTTCCCAGAAGGGCCTCGAGATCATTCAGTGAGCCCAGACTTCGCCATACATATTGTCTCCCCACCGTAGCCTGGAGTTTGCAAACCTGTGTATATGTTGCGACTGATTTCTTCGTCGAGAATGTGAAGACGATAGAGAGGAGTTCTGGGATGGTAAGTACATGGTTGGTGCTCATGTCTAAATTGAGAGGATAAGTTCTCCTCTTCTGATCATAATAGACGCGATGTCATCGATGTCATCACTCTCAGCACGTGTTCGTCAGACGCAAAGTCGGCCAGAATTTTCCAAAGAAACGTAGACTTCCTAAAGTCATAAATTGCTCACTGGCATTTATAAACTGCCCTAGGCATCCAATATGTTTTGCGGCTGTCAATCTACAATGAAGGATTCAGGCTCTGTCTGGCGTCCTGACGATGGCTCTAAACCGACTCCCTCAAGGCCTGACAATGTTCCGAACATCTATCGACTTGATATCCTGCAGAACATCGAAGAAACCCTGAAGGAATTGGACGGAGAACTCCGGGAATTGAGCCTTGATATTCACAGTCAGTATGACGATTTTGATCTCTTATCTAGTAACAATGTTACTAACAAACGTCCTTCTGTCTAGCGCATCCTGAGATATCTTATGAAGAGCGGTATGTTACAATTGCAGATGGACCTCGAGGCCTTGGGATCCCATCAAGCTGTAGACATGCTCATGATGTGTTAACGGAATTCATGGAAAAGCACGGGTTCCAAGTAACGAAGCACTATCATCTGGAAACCGCCTGGCGTGCGGCCTTTACCAATGGTGAAGGTGGAAGGACTATCGGCGTCAACTCTGAGGTAAGCATACGCTTCATCTTTTAAAACAAACTTTGATGATCTTGTAAGATGGATGCGCTGCCGGGTGTAGGGCATGCATGCGGCCATAACCTCATTGCCATTTCTGGTACTATGATCATTTAAACTAATCGTGCAACACTAGAGTCCAAGTTATACTGTTATCTAGGCATCGGTGTATCCATTGCCATCAAGAGGGCGCTCCAAAGGTTCAATCTGTCTGGCACAGTAGAGTTGCTAGGCACACCTGGTACATATCTCGCAAATCAATCTGACCCGTATCATATTCCCTTGACGTTCCTCATCTATTAGCCGAAGAAGTTGGTGATGGAAAGGTAAAGCTTCTTGAGAAAGGCGCTTACAAAAACATGGATGCATGCCTCATGTTGGTATCATTATTCATCCCTCTGTGCCTTCACTTACTCTTCCCAATATCGGAATCAAAGGTGCCACCCTGCACCCGGACCAGTTGGATCAGTGAGCCTCAGCGGCAGCCTCGCACTCGAGAAGATCACTGTTGAATACACTGGCCATACGTGAGATGACCATAGTCGTCTTCCCACACCTGTTCTTACGCGCATCGTTTTTCACAGTGCTCATGCCGCACTATCTCCTTGGGAAGGGCGGAATGCTCAAGATGCAGCCGTTCTTGCGTACAATAATATTTCCGCCCTCCGCCAGCAGCTGCTGCCCACTCATCGCGTTCATGGAATCTTCGAAGGCAAAGACTGGGCACCTAACAGTGAGTTCTATATGTTTTTACATTCTTGATGCAGATTGACCGTGTTCGCCTGCAGTAATCCCTGATTATTCCAAGATGAAGTAAGTTTCTAGCCTTCCTATCTATTGATGTTTCCTAAGACGGCTGTGCTGCTAGCTATTACGTGCGTGCACCTACCAGGTCAGAAGTCAAGGCCACTGTGAAACGTGTTATTCCATGCTTTGAGTACGTGGTGACTCTCATTTTATTCGGGGTTTCCGATAAGTGACTTGTACAAGAGCGGCTGCTTTAGCAACTGGATGCGAGGTGAAAATAACTCAGAGTCCAGGTCCTTTAGATCTTCGTCAAAACTCGGCACTTGGTATGTAACTGTGTCGTTGTGATGTAAAACCTTGCTCACCACTTTCTACTTTCTTCAGGTAGTGAAGTCGCGAATATCACCACAGCGAAATACGGTGACATTGATTATGAATGGGGTATCAAGAATGCTTCTACTGATTTCGTGAGTACTGCTCTTGGTATGCATGGGAAGAATCTGTTGTTCATCAACATTGTTATAAGGGCGATGTTTGTTACGGTAAGCGAAGCTTTGAATAGGAGCGACGTGCTCAATCAAATCGTGACAGCCCTTCCGTCGTTGCACCCGGGTTTCGGTACGCCTCTTTGAGAATCTGCATTGGATCACAGGTCGAAAACTTACACGACACTGGTTCAGCTATCCCTACGATCGACGACGGTGGAAATCATACTCCAGGATTTCAAACAGCCGCCGCTTCCCTCGAAGCACATTATGCTTGTCTCGATGTTACTAAGGCTCTGGCTGCTACGGGGATTCGGGTCCTCATTGACGATGAATTCTTCTCTAAGGTGAGATTGATCCATTGTCTGTTGAGATATCTCTAGCTCACGGTGTACATCTTCAGGTCAAGAAGGCATATGACGACGATGCCGAGATACACGATTTCTTCAGAGAAAAGCAGATTTAAACAGGTTCAAGGAATGGTGATCTCAATCATGTACTATTACCAACGTGTCTGAACGATACTGATCTTGTTAAATAAAATGCTTGGTTACATTCATAGAACAGGTTACTTGTGGCGAATACATTGCATTGAGAAATCTTCAATATAGACGGACATCATGCCTCAAGCAGTCTTGATTGTCGCAGGATGCCCCCGATCCTTTACCGACTTCAGAGCTCTCTAAATCTTTATGAACGGCTTCGGCATCCATGTGATAGAGACATTCCACAGCCCCTTCGATGGTCTCGTGGACTTTCGCATCGCGATACTCCTGGATCCGTTCAAAGGATGCGTCTTGCCTTCCGTTGAATTCGAGCCATACTAAAGCATCAATGTCATCGACGTAATCGTCGAAGTAGCCAGACATCTTGGGCAGTGGGCCTTTGTCGAGATATCGAGCAATTCCAACATAATCATGCTCTGCAATCTTGTACTCGGGGCTACGTGTATCCAACTTCTTGAACGCATCAACAAGAGCAGCTACCTCACGCCGTTTCTGGACCAATTCTTTGAATGGGCCTAACAGATCCTGGCCTAGTTTCCTTCCTCGTTGTACGCGGACTTCCGCCACTGTGATGGGATCATATGTGTTGGGAGATAATCCGTGGTGACGTAGAAATGATTGGGCATGCTGAGGGAGGTTGTCAAATGGGAGACCAAAATACGTGTATGGCTCCGTTCTATAGCGATATTCAGGCATGGTGGAATATCTGGTGTGCATGGTTAAATCGAAAGCTGAAGGAAGATTGGTGCAGGTTCTGGTGTGTTCAAGGGCTTTTATATGTAATGGCGTGTTCAAGATGACTTGGCGTGGATTGGGTATGGTACAAGGCGTACAAGGGATACAACTTGGGGGGCGTTCGATGAAGCTTTAGAACAAGACATGTTTCCATGGTTTCAGAAAACAAAGGTTCCTCGGACTTTCATGGGCTTTATTGTATTACAAAAGTCGTATTCACAAGAACAAATATGTTCTGAGAGTAAGAGATAAGATTGAATTGATCTGGAAAGGTGGCCACGATCATCGGCAGGAGCCGACGATGCTTGAACTGCAGACCCTCGTGATATCCGGCCTTGCAGTCACTCTACCAGCTGCCTATTTCGCTTACCGACACTTCCTTCGCCCGGCGCGTATTGCTCCTCAGCCACCACAACCGCCAACACAGAGACCTCTCAAGACTATCATGCAGCCGGCTAGAGATGATCTTGACCCCCCCAAGGACGATCCTTATACCACCGAGGAGCTCAAGAAGTACGATGGCTCAACCCCTGGACAACCCATATACGTGGCCATCAAAGGTAAGTGTCATGTATCATGATGTCTTTCCTTTCACCCACCTTTATGTATCTTTGTAGGAACTATCTTTGACGTCTCACACAAAGCTGACATCTATGGGCCTGGACGTTCATACTCCATCTTTGCAGGAAAGGATGGGTCGAAGGGTCTAGGAATGAGCAGTCTAGACCCCCAAAACGCGGTTGCAGACTATAGCGGCCTCAGTGAGGCTGATCGCAAGGTCCTTGATGACTGGCATACGTTCTTCTCGTACGTTTTGCATGTCGATATTGAGAACTTGTGCTAATGTTTTTAATCTTGTCAGGAAACGATACAATGTTGTCGGGAAAGTGGTGGATCCTCCTACCTCAAGTCTGTAACCTGCGCCGCGTTTTTTAGACGTCAACATCATGATGCAGAAGGCAAATTATATTGGTGTCCGAGCGACACTTCTGATGATGTTCGATAACCCATGTTATATCTCCAATCTGTGGAAAATACCAATAATAGTCTCATCATGATGGACCTCTCGGTCAATATAGTGGATGCAGTTCAATGAAGGCAGCATGGTCGTGAATTTGCAGCAGATCTCACTGAAACTTGTGAGTTACGATCGGTGCTTATGTGGCTCAAGGGTATTGCGATTACCTTCTACTACCTTAGTTTCCTTTTACCAATCACACCATTGGAAAGAGAAATTTTGTTGCTCCCTCACTCGTACTATCATGGACGCCGCGTTTGGCTGTAAAATTTCAAGAAATGTCTCTCCTCCTTCTCACGGAGTGAGTCTGATTGATTCCACCGCCGTTGATGACTCCGAGTAAAAAATATGGGGTTATACTTCCCACGGCGGAGGCGCGTCAACATTTCTCATCAAAGTTGACGTTGAAGTGACATCCCCTACATGTCGGTCAAATCAATCACTATGCGCAAGCCATGGAGATTATATTGGACATGGAGATAACTTCTTCGGCGCCGTATCATCGGAGTCGGGCGTCCGTATGTGCAGGGTGCCTATGGAACCCCATAGCTCTACCTCGCTTAGGTGCCTGTTCACTTAGGTTTGATTGCTTACAAGGAAACGCGTTTGATGTTGTCCAGTATATCAACTCCTTTTTTCTTGTCCGCATCACGTTCTTCATGTACGGCCCTCAAAAGTCAGTTCTGATAGGGGCGACCCGGAGTTGTATACAGTATGTCTTCCCGAAGATCGAGTGTTGTTCCTCGAGTATGATCACCCTCAAAATCGTATGTGAAGATGTCTATGGCCACAGCGGTTCCTTTTGTGAACCGAGGAAATGATTGTACCCGGCGCTGATGTATCACCATTCCTTCTCCAGGCCATGTCAGGTACTTCGCCGCATAGCCCGAGCGAGCTACACAGCAAATGCGTGTTTCCATTTTCATTGTGGGTTACTCGCGCCCATTCCTCGATGTTTTGCATCAGAATCCTACAGGCACAATGTGGAATTGTGTCTCAATGTGGCTGCTTTCCGAGGAGCGAGAATCCCTTAAATATTGGGGTACTTCAGTCGTTGAACATCATTCCTACCTTTAACAATCTACACATTCGTTCATTTCTCTCGGCATGCAGCTTCGCAACACTTTTTCAGCACTGTTGCTGAGCATACTCTCTGTCCGCGCTGCTCTAATTTCAGATGTTGCGGACATTCCGAAGGCGAATTTCGACTTTATCATCGTCGGGGGTTAGTCTTGAACACACTTATCTGTCGTTCATCCTGCTGACGTATCGAACGTTATAGGAGGCACTGCCGGCAATGTTCTAGCTAATCGACTTACAGAGGATCCGAAGACCAGCGTTTTGGTTTTGGAAGCGGGACCTTCGTAAGGAAACTAATCTTGTTGATCCTGGTCGTGAATTCCTGACATTTATATAGAGATGCAGGAGTCCTTGCGATTGAGGTTCCGTTCTTGGCCCCCACTCTAGCTAACCCTGGCCCATTTGACTGGAACTATACCACTGTGAATCAAACTGGTCTCGGCGGGCGCAGTATTCCTTATCCTAGAGGCCACGTTCTTGGCGGCTGCAGCAGTACAAGTGAGAATTCGAAGTTTGCATCCCTGGGTTTGGGTTCTAACCATCATGCTTCAGACTGGCTGGTTTATACTCGTGGGTCATCTGAAGACTTCGATCGCTATGCCGCCGTAACTGGCGACCAGGGATGGTCGTGGAACAACATGCTCCCGTACTTCAAAAAGAGCGAAAAATGGAATGCACCGACTGATCACCGCAACATAACTGGACAATTCGATCCATCTGTTCATGGCTTCGATGGGCTTGTCGGTGTCAGCTTGCCCAATGACCTAGTCCCCATTGATCCCCTGGTCATCAACGCGACTCAGCAGTTAGGCGGGGAGTTCTCGTTCAACTTGGATTATAATTCTGGAAAGCCCCTTGGTCTCGGTAAGTCTGAGAATAGTTGACCTGAAGGTTTGGTGATGAGCGTTCATGCTTCTCTAGGCTGGGCTCAGAACACAGCACTACAAGGCCAACGTAGCAGTTCCTCAACGGCCTATCTCGCGTCGCAGTTCTTGAATAGGCCGAATCTGTCAGTTTTGGTCAATGCTCAGGTTTCGCGACTTGTGCAGACTTCCCATGGGAAGACACCGAAGTTCCTCGGTGTCGAGTTCCGTGGTTCAGACGGTACGTGACCTATTTCATTGGATTGTACAGAGTGTCCATCCTGAACGCCTGCTATAGGAGCCCTGCACCAGCTAAAAGCCAAGAAGGAAGTCATCCTTTCCGCTGGTGCGATCGGTACCCCGCACATCCTTTTGAACTCTGGTATCGGCAGTTCCTCAGCGCTCGAGGCCGTTGGCGTGAAGCCTCTCGTTGATCTGCCTGACGTGGGCATCAATCTCTCAGATCACGCTGTCATTGGGAACCCTTGGCTCGCCAATAGCAATGACACTTTTGAAACCATCCGTCGCAACCCCGACCCCGCCTTGGCTCAGTGGGAAGAGTCAAGGACGGGACCGTATAGTGACGCGATTCTAGACCATATCGCGTTTGTCCGCGTGCCACAGGCGCTAGTTCCATCACCTGACACTACAGCTGGACCCAACTCGCCCCATTTCGAAATCATTGTCTCGGTATGTACTGCGGTGATGTTTTGCTTCAGATGACAGATTGATGTTTGTCTATTGATAGAATGGCCTTCCGGCCTTCATTCTACCATCTCAGGGCAACTTCCTCGCGCTGACGACCATCGTCGTTTCTCCCTCATCCAGAGGATCAATCAAATTGCGATCGAACAATCCCTTCGACGCTCCACTTATTGACCCGGCTCTCTTGAAGAGTGATTTCGATAGACTCGCTATGCGGGAAGCGATCAAGAGTGCTTTGAAGTTTGCCTCGGCCCCTGCCTGGAGTAATTACATCATCGGTTCTGCGGCTGGCTTGGCTGCCAATGAAACTGATACTGCATTGGATGCGTATGCCGCTGCCAATGCTGGTACGCTGTTCCACCCAGTCGGAACTGCCAGCATGTCGAAGAAGGGAGCTACAAATGGAGTCGTTGATCCAGACCTCAAGCTCAAAAAGGTGGACGGTGTACGGGTCGTTGATGCCTCTGTGCTGGTGAGTCTTGTGTTTGACTTTCTGGTAATGGCTGGCACTCACTGATACTCCGTGTATCGTGTAGCCGTACGTTCCGTCTGCACACACCGTCGCGCCTGTGTATGCTGTTGCAGAAAGGGCCGCTGATATCATTAAATCCTCATCTTAGAGTTCTTTAGCGTGGCTCAAGGTTAATTTTGAAAACAATTATGTGTATTTATATCTATACTCCATCTCTCCAAGATGTATACTTCAGGCTCACGTGGAACAATACATGTCCTATCTACGTTTAAGCTGACTACTTTAACGCAATGGTTTTATCCATCGTATTTATGGCGAACATTATCTTCTCCCTTGATATCGATGTTTGAAACGGCTTGAAAACCGGTCTGGAAAATGTCAAGTTATGTTATACCTTATCAACCACGTCGAAGTCACATGTTGAGAAATTGGAATGCCGCGTCAAACGGCTTGAGTGTTAACGTTATTTCCGTAAATGACAAAATGAAGTGAATTTCCGTATCGTACTTCCTATCAGTTGTGTTTTTCAGCTGTAGATCCAAGCATCCTCTTTGAGGCAGTTGCCGATATCTAAATGAACTGATGCTTCGGCGTTCTATCATGCTCGGCGTGTGAACAAGACAAGCTTGCCTTCATAAACGTCAGGCTGTCTGCTGGCCTTCATGGCGGTTGGCGATACAGACCTTGATAACTCTGCAGAAGCCTACGCGGTGGCAGGCACTGACCCACCACCTCCCTATCCATCAAGAGAACGACACCGCAGCCGTGCGAGCCGGTTTCCTCGACGGGGACAACCACAAGCAGCTTCTCTCGACTCGCATTCAGACCAGGATGCGGGTGTCTCTCCGCACATACCTGCTGTACCTCAACCAAGTGCTGACGAGCATGAAGCTGGGGACGAAAGAGAAGCCGCGGAACAACCTGGCCAAGTGACACCAACCCACATGCGCCGATTCGTGGGCAGGCCGCGGTCATTTTCGCATGGCAGTGCAGCTTCAGTGGCACCCTCTCTCGCACAGACAGTTATATCAATGTTTTGTACTGAGGATCACGAGGACGAGGCTGGATTCGGGGAGATACACTTACCGTTATCAAGCGAAGAGGAGCAGGATCGGCGCAGTCAAAGACAAATGAGCAGATGGAGGAGATACTTCCGACCCCTGACACGCAAGGCGTACTACAATTCGCTATTCCACCTGGCAGTGATCAACTTCCCCTACGCATTGGCGGCATGGATCTATCTGTTTGTCTTCACCGTAGTACGTCCTGGTGTGAAGAGATTGGTCATACTTCATCTGACGTCCACGTCCTTCCAGGCAGGGACAACACTGTTAATGGCGTTACCGTTAGGTGCTATACTCTGCTTTTTCAATCTCATCGGAGCCCGGGCCTTTGCTAGGGGAGAGGTATGCTACTCCTGCGGTTGAATCTCGGGTCAACTCTAATTTCTAGACAGCTCTACCTCCAATCTCGATTCCACTACCCGTTATCATACCCTGCACCCTATCCTCCACGCCCCATATTCACTCGCCAACGAGAGGCAACCTCGACTGAAGTTGAAATGGGTGCTGCCGCCGCAGGTGACCTCGTGCCCGAACGTTCGTTTTATAAAAACTCTTATGCAATGGTTCGTTTACATTCCTATTGGAGATCCATCGCCTGGCTCATTTTGGATTCAGTTAACGGACTCTACATCTTACCAAGCGCTCTTCTACTTCCTCGTCATCAAACCTAGCATCACCATCGTCTTCTCGCTAGTCATTCTGGCCTTCGTTTTGCCTGCTTTGGTACTTGTACTTCCTGCTCCAGCTGCTCTTCGGGCTGTCAGGAGGCTCGGCATTTGGCAAGCTAATGTTGCTATTGAAGGCTTGTATCTGGCAGTTCGGTAGGATGAAGATCCTTTCGTTACATATCTGATATACATGTCTTCTTTTGCACCTCAGTACTCGGTCATTACTAATGGTATTTAGGAATTTTGAATAATAATGTGCGACTATTCCACTCCTGAATGTAACTTTAATTTGTAATAGAATCCATCCGATCACACGTATTGAAATAAGTAGGGTAAGTAAAGAAGCACATTGTACACAAATTACTCAGATGGTCTGCTGATACGAGTGAAACTGATTGTAAGGGCTGCTATGGGGGTCAAATGAAGGCACAGACGAGACCTGGAACATCAATATATTTATCTTTGATCCATGAAGACGATGACTTAATGCCACCCTGCATACCTGTCTGTCGAGTCGCCTCGTTTCTGAGTAGAGCATCACCAAAATGAGAAATGTGACGTCTTCTTGCGATAAATTTGGGGGAAATGACACAGAAGCCGCTTGCAAATTATTTTTCGAATGGGACCTTTGTAGCACAAATACCGCGCTGTGATTTAGCGGAGATCCGCTGGGAGTCATCTGCAGTTCCGCTGAGAGGAGAAATTTGGTAAGGCTGATTGAAAGCTTACAATCCATGTCCTTCTGTGAAACGTGACTTCGTAAGGCAACGCCGACCACCTCCACACTCGACTTCTATCAAACGATATCAAAAGTTCTTTTCAGCAACTTGTGTGGAGCACCAACTCGTTGAGGAGTCCGCTTGGGTTGTACTTCAACTCAAACAAGTTCCGTTGAACACCTCCGATCTCGAACTTGAAATCCCTCCAATGGATCGCGGCCACGGTCTCATTGGAGCTGTTACCTAGGAGCATCAGCGATGTAACTCTGCGACCAAGTATGGCGCCGCGAGTAGTAATTATTCTGTAGGTTGTTGAAGTTTTATCATCGTAAAGGTCGCTATTCAGGATGTCCTCAGCGGTGAAATTAAATGTCGGCATGCTAGTGATCCTGTGCGTGGGGCTTCAGACGGAAAGATAGATAGATACACATAAGATGTACATTCAGTTGCTTATAAAGTTGATGCGTGCACGGGATACGCCCACAGTGGAGAAACAACATATGCCCCATAGGTTCCTCGTAAGCGACGAACCGCAGATGAGAGTTTGACTGATATGATCATGTCTCATTTTCTGAAAGCTAGGATGGAAGAGTACGGAGTATGAAGAAACCGAAAAATAGGGTTCTTGGAATGGTTGACGTCGAGTCTGAGTCAGCTACAAATAGAAAGAATCGAAGCGCAGCCTTATCGTCCTGTGTTTGAGATCTAGACATGAGCGTCACGATATTGTACACAGCGCTTTTGTGATCATGATGGCAAGCTAGCTCTCTGATAGTTAAAGTGAAACAAGGGGAGTGTTTATCAAGACTCACAGCTGTTGTCCAACGATACAATCAAATAAAGGGCAAAGACGTAGCGGCAATTACAGGTCTTCTCTTTGTCAGAACGATGAAAACTTCGGTATCTATCGGTTCACATCAAGTCTCATGATTCAGTAAGGAAGATCAACGAAAGATGGAAATTTTACATAACGATCACCTCGAGGCAAGGTAGCATGCGATAAACAAGTCACGTTGAGTGAAACTTGACACAGAAAAAAAGAAGTCTAGCTTCGCATGAAAGAAAAAAACCATTTGAGACGTCAAAGATGCAGGTATTCCAATAGAAATGCATGGCGAGTCGATAGCTTCGAAATTCAACGTGAGAGGTCTCTCGAAGGGCGGACCATGGATCACGGGATTTGCCGTTGAGCGTAGTACCCACAAGAACCGTACAAGTTCCTGGGTCCGGGAAGTAGATAACTCGTCGATCATCCACAGTCTGTGAATCTCATTGTTATGGGCTAGTGCGAGAAGCAGGGACAGGCGAGGTGAAATAAAATAAGCATGATTTACCTGTCTCCATCAAGCAAACTTGTCGAGAAGAGTACTCCTGCTTTTTATCCGCGGAGAGGGAGCATAATTATAATCCTAATGCTAACATTGTCACTCAGTTGGGCTAGGAATATTGCACAAGTTGTGGGTGATAGGTGTATACGGCGCAGCACGAACGTAAGGACTGGGAAATCTTCATGAAAATGTATCACTGGCAGGAGCGGGAGCGCTGCTTGTTGCTACAGAAGAAACGTCGTAATGCTGCCGAACCGAATAGTTCAGCAGACAAAATACCATACATCGAAAAACATCTGGATTACCTTGTTGCTAGATCTACGAGTCTCCGAGTAGAGCATCACAAGGATTAAGAATAAGATGTTCTCCTGCGATAAACTTTGCGGAAAAGATATAAAGGCTGGTTCCGACTCAGAAAAGATATGTGATTTCCGCAGCATGAATATCACACTATTCATTTGTGGGGATTTCTCGGGAGTTGCCTACAGGCACAGGGAAAAGATCAGACAAAAAGCGAGTAAAATAGGCAGAAGCCATACAATCCATTGGTCGTGGTAAAATTTGACCCTGAATGCTTGCTCAGACCACTGCCACATCCGAGTACTGTGGTAAGATGAATGAGTTAGATATATATTTGAACTGACTAACTGACCTGCTGAAGAAACCGCTTGGATTATATTTGAGTTCGGACCACTCTCGTACAACACCTCCAATTTCGAAAGTGGAATATCTCCAGTGTATCGCAGCCAGGACCTGAGGAGAAGGGCTGCTGTCAAGGCGCAATATTGATGTCACTTTAGGACCTAGGAAGAAGCCATAGGTGGTGACTATCTGGTAGGACAGCCTATCAGAATGAAGGTCGCTATCGAGAATATCCTTGGCGGTGAAGGTTAAGGTGGTCATTGGCACTACGCATAACTAGAATTTGAATAGCATATATAAGGTTGATGAGTCATAAATACCTTGGACCTTAATTTAGGACACATGAGTGCAATGAGGACGTCAAGTCCGGAACGAAAAACACAACCATCATAAGATGGTTCCGCTCTGATCGTCTATGACCGAGTTGTTGAGAACATGAAAAGGACACATACATGTATAAAGGGTGGACTGTCAGATACCATCTAGAAGAGTTTCTTGGTTGCCTTTGGTGGGGTGTGTTATGGGACTAGTTCATCACCAATATAGTCACATGCTTCTGGACTTATAGTTCGATTGGCTGTATTTACCTCCTCAGTTGTTCTTAGCCATTTGGCATTCACTGCTGGCACCAAAACCTGTTTCCACTGGAAAGAGCAACAGAGAAATGTGTCATACCATTTCTTTAGCAACTTTTTGCTTGAGAAAAAGGCATTTTCCATTGTCTGAACCCTTTTTCCATTAGAAATATGTACACCAAAAATGGCATGACACATAAAATGTCTTTGCTACTTTTTCTGGCAAAAACAGGTTCTGGTGTCAGCAGTGATTACATGTTGAAGTTGAGGGGTGTATGCACATGACAGCCCCCAATACTAATATGTACACACATTGTAGTTCAGCTCCGTCTTACTCCATAGTCTATTGATCATCATAGCTGTTGAGGATAAGACTCTACACGACCGAGTATGTCATAACATACCTTATGTGAGCATTTCCTTTTATGGTACTTCTCACTATTTTCCCTCTACCCACCTGTGGTGTGACCATCAGTATTTGCTAGCCTTTGGGGATAAACCTTATTTATTTTTATTCTTATCTAGAGATACACTACATGCCACCCTCAGTCGTACTACCATTTGCTGGTGTGACTGAGGGTGAGCCTAGATATTTACCTTACCCATAAAATGGTTACTTACTTACTCCCTGTAGACTAACTACTTGTTCACGTCTACAGGTAATACATCAGTCGTACTACCATTTGCTGGTGTGACTGAGGACTAACTACTTGTTCATGTCTACAATAGCTAATACACTTGCTTGCGGTCATTTCATATTTGGCGCATTGTGTGCATCTCTGTGGGCTTGAATAAGCTTCCCGTGTCATTCTTATGCTTCTTTTGTGTCACTCTCTTGTGTTCTCTCACGTTTCATGCCTTTTTTGTTCATTCCTTTAACATTACACTGAGGAGGTACATTGTTATCATTACTGTTTCTATTCTGTCTAATACTTGACTCTAGTTACTCTTTGTATCATTGTCTAGGTAATATAGTTGTTTTTAGCCATTTGGCATACACTGAGGGGTCACCCTTTGTATCATCATCTGGATACAGTGCAATAGGCTATGGCCCCAAAGAGGCATTGTAGCACAATCTGGACTGGACAGTTCAGGTGTATCCTCTCACTGGATTTCTTGAGCACATCACATGAATTGTGCACATAGCATATATTGAGTTTTTTATCATCTGGTGGTTCATCACTGGCTGGGCTCATAAATTCTTTTTCATCATGCTGCCAATGACTAGCACAAATCCATCTATTGCAAGGTCTTTGGCTCACAATTAAGACTTACGGCCCTCAGTCTTGCATACTCTTCATTCATAATTGTCTGGGCAGTCACAAGCTCGACAATCAGCATTTCATCTGTATGATCCACCTCCACACATGTTGCCAGCTCACCCAAATACTGCTGACAACCTGGTATTGTCTTTGTCAGCTTCCTTCCATAAATCTGATTGTTCAAATTGGAATCATTTCCATCCTTGTACTGCATATATGCACTTCTCTTTATTTCCAACTCCAAAACTCCAAGTAATGCAAATTTTACACATATCATACCAAATTTCCATGCACCAGTACCAATTCAGCCAGTATACCAGGCTCCCAGACCAGCATCTGCTGTTGTCCCAACTCCTTTGCCTTTCCCAACTCAATGAGCTAATTGTCACAACCTGCCACCTACCTCCAGTATCCAGCCCCAGTCCTAGGACTTCCACCTCCCCAAAACAGCCCTATGACATCCCAGGCCTGGACTGCTATGTGACTGACCCCTCAGCAACCATTACCACCACCCCCAGCAATCTTTGGCCATCACCGCCTATCATCACCACCAGCCACCACCACCCCCAGCACCCTTCAGCCATCATCAACCAGTACCACCACATCAGCACTAGCTTCAGCACTCCCTGGTGCTTCACCCACCTGCAGGCACCACATCAGTGCCTGCCCTGGCAACCCCCAGTGCTTTCTCTCGGCCCATGCCAAGGTGTCCTCCAGCTTCCACCAAATGCCCATCACATATCACAACCATACATCACCCCCAGTCTGATCTCCACATTCTATGCTCCTCCTTGCTTGCCTTCTTGCCTCCTTGATATTCCATGCCTCCTATGCTCCCAAAGCAAGGCCCTTCCTTTGAGAACTTCCTTTGTGCTGCATGACCAACATTGACACCTGCCGCCACTGCCTTGCACAAACCCCAGGCTTTATTGCAAGTTCTGGTGCTGCAACTCATCACTGGGGCCTGGACTTGTGCCCTGGGGCCTACCTACTGTTTACCATATATAAGTTGTAGTGTAGTATCTAGTACACTAGTCTTGATATTGTTGCTGCCTTTTGTCCTTATTTCTGTTTGTTTTGTCTTGTATCTTGTGTCTTGGTCTCCCAATTTTGACTCTATTCCATCTTGTCTTATTTTGTACTTATCTCATATCATCTCGTGCCCTCATCTCTGCTTGTCTTGTATTCTATCCAATCTATTCTCCCCTTCTTTTTCTCCCTGCCTCAAGTCTTTAAGTTCCTCTCACCTTCTTGTCCCTGGCATTAGTCTTGTTCCATCTCTCCTCTATCTCTCATCTCAACTCTTTCATTTTTTGCTCGGTTGGATTCTTGTGCCCTTATCTCTGATCCTGGGACTTGCTAAGTCTCCTTCACTCAACCTAGTCTCTTAATCTCTGGCTCCAAGACTTGCTCTTACCCTCAGCGCTTGTCTTCCAACCCTCTTCCACACCTCCAACACTTGCACCCTCACCCTAGTGTGATTGGCATTCTCTGCTCACCTGCTGCTTGCACCTCCAGTCCTGCCCTTGGTTTCTACACACCCTGCACTCTTGACAGTCATGTTTGCCACATAAGGATCTGCCCAGTGATTTGAGCCCCTGTAGTCAGCGAAACCTGACACTAATGTCTTATCTATTGCACCTACTCTGGTGCTTAATCAGTAGATTTTCACACCCCTTGAACCTATTTCTGATGTGCTGCAGACACCACCAAATCCCAGATTTTTCCATATGTGGCAAAATAAACCTCCTCTCCCTCATTCACATGATTGGGCTTTCTGCCAGCTGGCCATGCCTCTTGGCCTGAGTCAGGGATGACCTTTCGGTCCTGCTCAACTCCTCATGTTGATGCTTCAGTTTTTCCTTATCCTGCTCATGATCATCACTTCTATCAACTACCTGTTCTACCTCATGCTCAAGCCAACCCTCCTCTAAATGTTTTTCATAACCCAGCCCACTCATGTTCAGCATACAAATCAGTCTATATATACTAAGCTTTCTCCAATCAACACTATTTTTTGCTTGTTTTCATCTGCTGATTTGAATTCCTGGTATAATGCAGTAATTGTGCTCATTGATCACATTGGTATAAATGGACATATCTGTTCAATTCCCATTTCAAGGACTCAATGACCCTACATGTGAAGTTGTGATTCCTCCTCCTTTTGTAAGGGGACTTCCATTTTCAGCACTTCACTATGCTTCAGCCCACCTCCTACACCACTTCCTGGGACCTTCAAGGCTTGCTCTAGACCTCCAGAGATTTTTGGAGATCTCTGGAGGTCATTTCCTTCTAAGGAAACCCTCAGAACTTCCTGCACTTCCTGTTCAAGCATTATCCAAGGTTAAGGTCAGCTCTGGTCACATGCACAGTTGTTCTCATGCCTCCACCACCCACTGATGCACTGCACCAAGCAGCAGGCATTCTCAGACTTGTTCTGTTTGGATTTCCCTCTGCTAGGTGATTAGTTACCATTGTATCGTTGATTATCATGCTTAATATGACTTCAGATTTCTCTCTGCTAGTTGTGTGATTGAGCCACAACTCCCAGAGGTCACCCTTACACATAGCCTCCATGGACTTCATTATAGAGCTCAATGCTCACAGCTACAATGCCATCATGGTAGTGGTGGACCTCTGCAGCAAGCAAGCACACTTCATCCTCACTCACACCACTTGCTTTGTCATGAGTGCTGCCAATCTGTACTGCAAGAATGTCTGGAAGCTCCATGGCCTCTTAGATGCCTATGTGTTGGACCAGGGACCACAGTTCATAGTGGAGCTCACCTGAGAACTCTACCAACTGCTCAATGTGAAGCTCCAAACCTCCAATGCCTACCATCCACAGTCCAATGGCCAAACAGAACATGTGAACTAGGAGCTCAAGCAGTACCTCCACCTCTTTTGCAATGAGCATCAGAATGACTGAGACAAGCTGCCTCTAGATGCTGAGTTCCAGTACAACAACTACGTTCATGCAGCCACTCAGGTGTCACCTTTTTTCCTGGACACTGAGCATCACTCATGCATGGGCTTTGAGCCATGAGCCTGGCCATCAGAGAACAAAGGTGTGAACAAGTTTGTGGACCAGATGAAGGTGGTGCAGGAGGAAGCCAAGGCCACTCTAGCCAAAGCAAAGGACCATATGGCCTGATACTACAACTGTGGAAGAATCTCAGCGCTAAAGTACCAGCCCAAAAACCAGGTCTATCTGGATGCCTCTGACATCACCATCACTTGCCTGTCAAAGAAGCTCTTGCACCATCAGCTAGGACCCTTCATGGTGGAACAACATATAGGTTTGCTAGCCTACTGACTCCAGCTCCCAGCAGGAATGTGACAGCTTCACCTGGTATTCAACATAGTCAAGCTAACACCAGCCCTGGAGGACCCTATTCTAGGGCAACACCTGGTACCTCCTCCAGCTCTGGTGGACCTTGTCTTTCTATTTTGCTCTCCTCCAGTATTGAGTGTTGTCACATGATGATGTTGTGCTAGCCAGTTGTTTGTCAATAAATTTTGCTCTCTTTTAGCAATAACTCCTTGCCAGCTATTACTCTCTGGCTGTTCACTTTGTTAATAAATTTTGCTCCCCTCCAGCAATGATCAGCTTATGTGATTGTGGTGTTGCAAGCCAAGTTGAATCTTTGTCAATAAGTTTTGCTTCCTTCTGGCAAATAATCCTCACCAGCTATTACTTTCTCCTTTATCCTCCCATCTTTCCTTGTCAGCTGTTATTATTGTTTGTAAAAATTGCCCAATACATCTTTATATATATTATTATTATTATCATCTTTTTCAATACCTGCTTGCACTGTTTTTTATTTGTATTTTTACTTTTATTTTGTTTACACTTCAAATTACAGAATTACAGACCTGTGCTTTCTAATCTCTTGCTGCAGCAATTGCTTGCATAGTCATGGCCACATTGTCTGTGCTTAGTCATCTCTCACTGCAGCAGTTGATTGCATAATTATGTGCACATTATTGTTATTTGGTATACTTCTTCACACAAGCATAGGTAAGTCTATTTTATGATATCAAAGAAATTAATTTTCAATCTATTTCTGGTCAAATATGTCATTTCTTGGACTTCAATACACAAAGAAATAATGTTTGTAATATTTTAAACATATCATACAAATGTGTGATTTATATATCACAGCAAAATGGTAGAGTAGGCAGCTTTTCACAATCTAGGACTGAGCACTAGTTCTACCATGAAACTATAAGTGTGACATGACTGTTGCCAAACTTGGCAGACTCACCTTACATTGATGAATACAAAAGATCTTTCCTTGACTTTCTTTCATATTTAACTCTTCTTCGAACTGTGCATTGATGTGGTTGGGCTCATAGCCTTGAATGCATGGCAAATGTCTGGGTCAGTGTGTGTGAAGTCAGCACTAGAGAGATCAATGGGCTTGTAATCACTGTTCTGCCAGGCGGCCAGCACAATGAGCAGATGATGTTTGGCTTTGTATCAGCAAGAATGTATGCTTTGACATCTTCTTCCACCATCATATATTTATGCACCTGCTCCAATGGATTTACATATAGAGCATATGCCAGTTTCAGAGGGAATAACAGATTGACATTCCCTGTCATGACCTGCTACTGACCTCCAGCACTTAGCCCTGGCCCTGAGACTCCAACCTCCTTAAACCAACCTCCATGACCATCCCAGGCTCAGACTGCTACCTGACCAGCCACCTTGGCAGCCCTGGCCATCACTGCGCATCACCGCTGCAGCCACCACCACTCCCAGCATCTTCCTGGCCAACATTGCCTGTGACTGCCACATCAGTGCTTCTCCAACCACAGCCGCCACATCAGCACTGGCAACGGCAACCTTCAGTGCTTCTTCTGGCCTATGCCAAGACCCCCATCATGCATCACAACCACACATCACCGCTGGTCTGACCTCTGCACACCATGCCCCACTCCTGCTTGCCTCCTCGCCTCATTGCCATTCCATGCCTCCACGCTCTCAAAGCAAGACCTTCCTTTCAAGAGCTTCCTTTGCACCGCATAACATGCATTGATCCTGCCGCCACCTTGCACAATCCCCAGGCTTCATCTCAAGCCCTGGCACCATGACTCGTCACCGAGACCTGGACCTGAGCCCCAGGGCCTACTTACCATACAGTATATAAGTTGTAGAGTAGTAACTAGTACTCTAGTCTTGATATTGCCATACTTCTTGTTTCTTTCTGGGACTTGCGCCTACCCCGGCACTCATCTTCTACCCCCCTTCCCCATCCCTGGGACTCTTATTCCTGCCCTGGCATGACCAGTAATCCCTCACCCCACTGCCGCTTGCATCCCCAGACTGCCCTGGTCTCCTACACCCCACGCTCTTGATAGTATCCCTGTGTTTGTAGACATAGTGCATGCCACGTAAGGATTTGCCCAGTGGACTGAGTCCCTGTGGTCAACAGAACCTGACATTCCCCATCTTGTCAATCTGCTTTTTAAGGACAGGATCAATGTCTAGACATACAGACATATGGGCCAAAGCACCTTTGGTGCAGGGTCTAGATTCACTGTGCAACAGGCTATTGGATGGGTCTTGTGGAGATGGTCAACAGCCTTCTTGACTAGGCTTCAGCAGGAGAGAGTGACCAGACGATACCAAAGTAGGTGGTAATGGTTGAGCAGGTCAGAGTAGTGCTGATTGTCAAGTAGGTGGTGATAGTTGAGCAGGTCAAAGTCTCACTGCTTGTCAAGTAGGTGGCAATGGTTGAGCAGGTCAGAGTCTCGCTGCTATTGGGTACTCCACAAACTGGGATTGTACCGCTTCCATGATGTTGAATGTTCTACATATAATGTAAGAAGGATTAAAAGACAGACGACAAGAAGGACATGACACCATAGTGGAAAGGGGTGACACCATACAAGACGTCATGTGTCACACAAAGGATCTGACCGAAATCAACGGCGAGTAGTAGACGAACCAGCTTACACCCTCCATTATCATCAACGATGACAATCTGTCCTTCTCACCTCCGTTTCCACTGCTTGAAGGACCTGGACGCTGTTCAATTACGACGTGGCGTATGTTAGTACACCGACCCGGAGACCGCAGGTTGAGGTTCCGCTTGTTAGATAAGATGCGGATGCGGATGCGGATGCGGAAATGAGTGCCAAGTTCACGCCTGCGGCTGCGAAATTGGAACTGAAGATGAAGGAACAGTATTTCCTGGGAAAGAGGGGAAGCGCAAGTGCGCGTTGAGGTCGCCAGGCAAAGCAAGGGGTGCAAGTTCGACAGTCTCATTCACTTGACGAAAGTAGCGTTGACCGCAAGAACTTCATCTCCTCTCTGGTACGCATCCACTCCGACTCCGTCTCGAACAAAATCCGGATCCGTGGGCAACTGCATAAGTTACGTTGAATCCGGTGCCAAGGGATCGACGGGTCAGACTTCGTAAGGTATCTTCCCTGCAGGGGATTTACGAGTCATTGATAATCCAACAAAGCGAACTGTTGTCGCAGAAATTTGTCCCGGTATCTGAGTTCCGAGGGGGCGTTTTCTCCAGTGATAAATAGGTGTTACCCTCTCCGGATTTCCCCCGGAAGACACTGTCTCTACAACGGTGCCCGTCCAACTTTTCGCACCGTGTTGCCATGGATATGCGACGCCGTCCCATTAATCACGCGTGGGATTCGAACAAGCTGCACGATCCCTCATATCTCGCTCAAAACTCCTTATATATTTGTTTGTTTTTCTCGTGCGAACCTCTTTGCTCTTGAATACCTGTCGCACTATACTTTTTGGGGTCCGAGTGACTGTCCCCAACATCATGCATTATAGAGGCGAGGTTTCGTGCTTCAGCTCCTGTGGACTCGTACAACCCTTTCCTTTCTGTCTCCTGTTACGGACGTGCATTGGGTAGGCGAGCGATTGATTGCTCCTGCACAGCCTTATAAGGTGAAGGACTGGGTTTACTCAGCGTCGCGGCAGACTCGAACACGGTCAGAGATTTAGTGAACATCAAAGGTGTTGAAGGAGAGAATCCGACTAGTTGGTAAACTCTTTCTTTTCATGTCTCGTCGCCAGGAGCCACTGTTTTGGCCTTGAAATGGAACAGGAATCCTTGATGGTAAAAGTTAAGGCGGTCATTGGCACTACGCGAAACCGAGGAGAGTTAAGAGCGGTGGTGAATCCCAAGTATTTTAGACTTTATTAAGGACACATCGATTCAATGAGGCCAAGTCCGAAGTGAAACGCACAACCCTTATACGCCCATCTCTTATAAGATAGGTTCGCTCAAATCGTTTATGACCGGATTGTAGGGAGAAATAGAAGCACACATAATCATATAAAGGGGGTATGATGGTCTAGAGGAATTGCTTAGTTGATAAAGCGAGTCCCGTGTTTTTACCGAGCGCCGTGAATTTCTCTCAGTTGATCGCCATCACATAGCCAGCCAGGTACTTGAACCGTCACCGACTGTGACAAAGATTTGATACCCACGTAACGTTAACAAGCATTCCATATATTGGACCCCTCACTCTGCAGCGGTCCATTTACTGATTAGACGTCCAAGCCTTGAGGCCTCAAGGAAGGGCCAAAGTAAGTACTCATTGGCAGTCGTTTTAGTCTAGGAAGAATATGTTTGGTGATATCCACAATTCATTCTCTGGTATTAGGAGTACTGCGTCTGGTGTCGTCCTCTCTAGATTTTCCCCGGAAGACACTGTCTCTGGAGATTTCAACAACAGAATCACCTAGCCCCACCACTGCCCACCCAATCCTTCGCACCGTATTGCCAACGATATGCGACGCCGTTCCAATGATCACGCGTGGTATGAATAATACGAGCTGCACGATTCCTCCTATCTCGCTCAAAACTCCTTGTCTATCTCTTTTTTCTCCTCGTGCGAACCTCTTGAATACCAGTCACTTTTCACTTTGGGGTCCGAGTGACTGTCTCCAACGTCATGCATTGCAGCAGCGAGGTTCTGTGCTTCAGCTTCTGTATACTCGTGCAACCCTTTTCTTTCCGCCTCCTGATATGCGGCTGTACACTGCTGGAGGCGAGCGATTGATTGCTCCTGCGCAGCATTGTAAGGTGGAGGACTGGGTTCACTCAGCGCCGAAGCAGGCTCGAAATCGGCCGGAGGTTTTGGGAACATCAAGATGCAGATTAAAGAGAAAATTTGACTATTTGGTTCAGCGTTTCTTTTATGTCTCGCTAGGAGCTACTGTTTTGGCTTTGAATTGAAACACGAACGAGCTGGATTCTTTCGTCATCATGACTCAGCAATTTCTCTAGACTACGATGAAAATTGCGCAGAAAAATTCAGATAGGGAAAATAACGTCATTGTACTGGAGGAAGATTTGGCGGAAAGTCTCCAGAAGAAAATGGTGGATGTTCTGTTCTCCGGTATCAAGCAAGGCGTCTCAAGGACATTCTGAAGGACATGGCCGCGCGTCCGAATGATCGAATTCGAGACAACATTAAGTCAAAAAATGCAGGAGGGATCAGCGTCATGGTGCACCTGGACTGCCGGATGCCATTTCGTCGTGATCACCGACTACGTCCCCGCCGGAAGAGCCTGGTTTGTACGGAGAGTAAAACGTAGAAATGGTCGAGGGACGATACGCCTTGCTCACGCGCCCACCGGCAATAAGGTAAGAATTGCAATAGTTGTACGTAACGACTTCAAAGAGACGTCACATGCCTCATTCCCTCCTGCACGTCCTTGTTTGTGAGCTTTTGTGGGGCATTCCTTACATTGTGACAATTTACCCTCAACTTCTCTGGGCAATAGGGGGATTTTTAACGCCCTTAGACTACGACATTTCTAATAACGGCGTCACTTCATATTGTTTTTTCTTCCGTATTGCGACCATCTCAGTCCGAAGCATAGTTCATCAAGGTATCTCAACGTTTTATCGACAGTGCTCAGTATGTCCAGATATGACACTATCGCTATCTCATGTGAGACCATTTCTCCACTCAACGTGCGTTCTAACTTGATCCTTTGGCCCATCCGTTGAGGCACATCGAATCTTTCGGTAGAGTTCATATGCCTGCTATCGTTTCTCATGGCCGCACACGGTATTAGAGCTCTACTTCTTGACGGATGAAACAAAGCTATCAGTAGTGGAACCTGTACGAGGTCCTCCTTGAAAACGTACGGACCTTGAACATCTTGAAGGAGCCTCACCCAGGACTTTCTCGGCCGAATATTGTTGTTCATCGGCAATCGATTAATACCGTGACGTAAGATCTCTTTTCACTGCTGTGTGCCGATGGAATGCCGGATAACCATTTCGTTGAGGCTCCACGTGCCTACATTCCAACCTGAGGGTGGATCTGGCCCTTTCATTAAGCAATATGTACCTATGCCTTTATGCTCTCATCTCGATCATGTATGAGATTGTCGCACTCATTTTCTGCATTTCGACCGCCACTCCTGCCTTGAGGAGAGCATGTGTTGGCGATCTTCCGGAGCCCTCCCCTATAGATTTACCCACGGTCGATGCCTTCTATTTTAATCTCTTCGGCTATATATATATATAATTTTCTCCTGCACACATCTGTTCTTAATTCTGCATTTCCATGTCTGCTCCTCATAAGACAACTGCAGATGCTAAGACATTTAGTGCTGGGCAGGGAACTGGACAAACAAAACCAGACTCGAATGTTATTCTGACTGATCAGACTAATCTCCTTCCTTTCAAGCAGGTCCTGTTTGTCTTCTCAGGCTTAGCCCTCTGTATCCTGGTGTCAACGCTGGACTCAGTCATCGTCGCTACTGCCCTACCAACCGTATCTGCAGCATTCCAAGCCGGCTCCGTATCTTCATGGGTTCCGTCTGCCTACTTGTTAACGTCTACCTGCTTTCAACCGCTATATGGCCGTTTTAGCGACATCTTTGGGAGGAAAGCTGCCTTCTGCATTGCCATGATTATTTTTATGATCGGAAATTTAATCGCTGGATTCTCTCGGAGCATCATCCAATTAATAGTCTTCCGTGGCGTCGCCGGAGCTGGAGGGGGTTAGTACGACCGTCATCTCCAAATAGAGTCATTCGACGTTTTTTCGGCATGTATTTCAGGTGGTATAATCAGCATGGCTCAAATTGTAATATCGGATGTCGTCAGTCTGCGAGAAAGGTACGTTGATAAAACACGTACACCTTTCGGTTTTCAGCCAAATTTGGGTCGATTAGAGGCAAATATCAGGGGATTATCGGGGGCACCGTTGCTCTAGGATTCGCAATTGGCCCCGTTATTGGTGGAGCGTTGTCACAGAAGGCTAGCTGGCGGGTACGTATTCTTCTTTCGCAGTCTGATCGACGTACAAACATGGCATACAGTGGTGTTTCTGGATCGACATCCCAGTCTCCTTCGTTGCAATGTGCGTTGTTATATTCATGCTGCCTCTCAAGCCTGTACAGGGAGATGTACGAAGGTAAAACTCTTTTCCATCTGTCAGTTATACGAGGTTTGATTACACATTCACAGCAAACTCCTTGTGGTTGACTATGTCGGTGTCGTTCTTACTTTATCTGGCTGCGCACTTGTGATTCTACCTTTAATCTGGGTACGTTGGCTCGAATTGACTGTTTCCTGCCGTCACGTAATCACGTCGCATTCAGGGAGGAGTCACCTTCCCATGGGACTCAGCAGTTGTTCTGGCTCCCTTGCTTTCAGGCTTCGTGGTTATAGTACTTTTCTGCCTCTGGGAATGGAAGGGTGCACGTCTTCCCATAGTCCCTAGTGAGTTATAAAAAATATCGTATTATACATTGCCACTTCTGACGTTCCAAAGTGTATATATTCAAACACGTCACAGTTACAGGCGTATACATCACGATGTTTATAAAGTACGCCTTATTACCAATCACTTGAAAGTATTCAGTTGACGGCACTTGCGCTAGTGGCTATGCCTTCTACTCCTCTTTATACTATCTTCCTCTATTTTTCCAAGTCGGCCTGGGTTATTCTCCCCTTCGTGGTGGAATATTCTTGATTCCTTTGCTGATTAGCCAGATGGTCTCGAGCTGGACCGCCGTACGTACCAATCCTAGAACATCTACGGTCCATTTTATGATCTCCCTAGGGCGTCATCGTGAGTCGAACCGGAAGATATCGTGTTAGTACCTCATCTGCTGATCTATCCAGTTGCGCTGAACTCATAGGCAGACAATCATCTACCTTGGCTTCGCTGTTTGGTCTATCGCGTCCGGCTGCCTGTCGACGATCACCGTGCGTTCTTCGAAAGTGGTTCTGGTTATATACATGCTGCTTGCTGGAGTTGGAGCCGGCCTAGTAAGCCCATCTCCGCATTTTTTCTCTTTACATGCTTCAATCTACTCTCAGACCCTACAGACGACGACCGTAGCCGCACAAGCCAGCGTATCACGGAAGGACATGTCTGTCGTCACAGCATTCCGTAACGTGCGTGTACTTCGTTCCCATTCGTCTCAGCATCCTAAGGAAAACAAAACCTAGTTCGTCCGACTACTCGGCGGTACACTGACACTCGCCATAAGCTCCACACTGATGCGCGTCTGCCTCTCCTTCCTCGCCTCGTTCCTACTAACACCTGCTCATCCAGAAACAACTCTCTCACCACCTCCATGAAAACGCTCTCCCTCCCCGCCTCGACCATCTCCAAAATCGTCGATGACCCCTCAAGCATCACTGACCCCTCCTCAGTCGGGATCTCTGCCTCCTCCGCAGCGTATATCCTGAACCACGGCTTTACGCGTGGTTTTCGTCTAGTTTTTATCCTCAACGCTGCGCTCACTGCTGCTGCGACGGTCGCTAGTGTCCTGATGATCAAGCACAAGGAACTGACGAGGGGAGATGAGGAGACGCTCCGAAAGGCGGGCGAGCAAGAGAAGGGCACGGGAAGATCGTCTGATGGCCATGACGTAGAGATGGACACACGAAGTCCTCCTGGCTTGGAAGCTCCCAAATAGAGAGTATATCGTTCACAGTCGATTTACGAAAGAAATGTATCGCGTGCAAGGGATATCCAGACAGATCCGCTGACTTGATAAGACGTCTTCGTATGATGTGTCCAAGCTTGAAGGGTACGGGGCGTGGATCAACAGATTTTCATAAGCTGTGCCTGCAAACGCACTCAGAGAGTCATTAGGCGCGATGTACGAAGTAACCCTAACCAAATTCACCAACGCATCAGCTATGGTAACAGCAGTAACATGTCCTCGAGTTACGTATACTGGAGACTAGACCCCGCCTTGCTGTCATCATGTGACACCACAATCGCGTTGCAAAATCCCTATCATGACGTGGTTGCAACCACGTCCGGACTAGGGGAGCATGAGCTGCTCAGAAGAGCGGCTTGGACTTGAGCTTGGGCTTTGACGGCCGCAGGCAGTTGGTGATGAGGTGTCGTGCGAGTCAAATTTGCGCTGACTGTGGTAGTACGAGTATCAGTCAAGCGGCACAGGGTTGTCAGGCGATCTTGTTTAGAGTGACATCCTGAGCACTGAGCAGGCAGAAATCTCGGTCGACGCGAGAGGAAGAGACTGGGACGGAAAGTTAAACACTTACATCGGATCCGTGTGACGCTCTGATATCATCACGTGGAGATTTACTTGACGAGTCTTGTCGACTTCTAACGCGTACCTTCTGCGCCAGAGGTGTTTACAGTTGCCTTGGGGAGGGGTTTCGTGTCGACTGTCAAGTTCAGCTTTGAGCTCTGCTGACAGACTGCACATAGCGCGAATGGCGGCTACGACACATATACACCAAGAAATAAACAAGTGAAGACATGTTACGATAGGACCCATCCAACGACGAGCCTTGTCGTCAGTGGCGTATTCAAATTATCTGTAAGACTAAGCTTAGAGCGTGCAGGACACTTGACTCCTTCAGTTTTCAAAATTGACTATTCGTTCAAACTTCCGATTACAAACATGCGGCTAATGAACAAGTACTAGCAATGGAAACAAAATTGGTACATATTGATACTTCGCGTATTTCTTTCTTTAAACGGTTTCGAGTAGGAGGAGCGAGGAAAACAAAGTAATAACGCTGGTTTTCATAGCTTGAGCTTCGTCAAGGACGCTTGGCTAACGGGAAAATCAAATCAGTTGCTGTGCTGAGACCTTTGCCCTAATAAAAGACGTACCGGGGCATGACTAATGAATGCATCCATAAAATCGACACAGCGCTGCTTCATCGTTTCAATATCCTCTTTGATAAGCGCAGAAACGTCTGGAATAAGCTCAATGGCTAACTTGCGTGTGGCTATACCGATCAGTGACTGAAAGAAGGTAGTTTTCAAGTCCTGGAGGGTGTAGAAGAGCTGGCGGGCCTCGTCATCAGAGAACTGAGAAGCGATACCCTTGAAACAAATGACAATATGATTAGAAAGTGGAGAAGCAGGATTAGAAAGAGAAACCGACATTGATGTCACTGGTGGTATTAGCGATAACACCGTTCAGAGCACTGGCAGAGTAGTGGACAGCCTGTCATGAGGGATTAATAACATAATCATATTTATGTGGTCTTTGCGTATTACATACTTTAACCTGACTGCGCGTGCCGAACAAGGGAGAGACCCGATTCACCGCGGACCCGAGGCCCATCACAGCGGACGCCATGTCATTAAGGATGTCATCCTGAACCTGAGCAAAGGAGGTATCTGCAAGGCAGGAAATGGCGAGGGAAGCAAGGACAAAGAGGCTTTTGATCTGCATAATGAAAAGGGAGGCTTTGATGATCTGCAACAAGAATCGGACGTGCTCTTTATAGGCCACCTTGAAGAAGAATCAAGTACCCCTCTGCTGGATCAACGATTAAACACGGGTGAATTACTGCAATTACAAAGTCGAAGATGAGACACAGCCGGAAGCCGTAAATAAAATACCTGCAGAGCCTTAACTGTTGCTACCGGATGAGGTAGCCTACAAAAACGCATTGATCATCCCAAAGGGGAGAAAAAAAAAAGACATCTTATGATTGTCATAGAATTATATTTCGGAGGTGGAATGTTGTAAAACATACCTAGCCCATATGCGAGACACAGGCACCATTTCTGACTCCCGAAAGCTGAGAGTAGGAAAGGATACGCGAATTGATGCGAACAAATAGAAAGCCCCTACACGATATGTGAAACAAACATTATTCAAGATGACAAAAGCATGGCGCAATCAATCTCGGCGCCGATGATCTCTCTGGCTTCATTCAATAACGAAGCGTAAATATGTAACCTCCATTGCAGAATAAAAGGCAGTCACAAGGACAGACACACTAAAGCGCGCATTGAGAATGAGTTGTGATGTCTTTCATAGGTCGTGTGTATTCTATGTGAAGTGTACGGGATGGATATTGTATGCGCAAGCAACGTGAACATACCAACTACCACATGAGATTCAGACCTAACGCGCCCAGTGAGAACTGGTTCTGGGGCTTTCTGGAGGCTGAAGTCAATTTCTGAGTCGGTCCGACTCAGGCCGAAATTAGCCGAAATTGAGATGTAAACTCTAAATTAGTGTTATTATGTCAGCTATCTAACTTAGAATCTGATGATTATCGAAAGCGACTATTAGTCTATAGATATCAGTAACGGTCTAAAATGCAAAAATAAAAATAACCGAAGTTCAGACAACTCCTCGAGGACCTGTTTGTAGAGGGGATTGCCACTAGCTATGAGAGTCTGATGGTCAAGGTCCTTGACTTGTTCTAGAGAGAGAGCCATTGAGAAATATTTGACGATGTAGTTATTACTAGCAGTAACTTACAGGACGCGTTCGACACGATATGTCACTGGTGTCACATACATCACGTGCAAGGTGACTGAGGAAATCGGCGCGTAATTGGACTTGTCCACATTTCTTTTCTTCTGTACCCTCACGATATGCACGATGTCCACTCCTTCTGACTTTAATTTTCCTGATCTCTTCACTCTCTCGCATGCTGAACCTAAGGATGACTTTTTTCAATACTCAAAATTTCAGGTTCGTCATTATTGTGGTTGATATTGCTCTATTGCTCTATCTGCTGACTTGGCTCGCAAATAGCCCCCAAGAGGACAAAATAACAGTCTTAACTCATACGAAGTATGTTTCTGTTCATTACTTGGCTTGCTACTGATCTGGCTACAGCTCTATAATGCCATTGCAAACACAACATCGAATGACCTTATGAACACTCGTAATCATGCATACCTCAAACTTCTTGACGCATACAATCCGTCTCAAGCAGACCACAATCATGCCAAATCAGAATTAAATCATCTATGGTATGCATATATCTTTTTTTTTTTGCGCATAAATGTCACTGAATACTCTAAACTTGTAGAACAGAGCTTACACATCTTTGTGAATTGACTACAAAGCTAGCCGATGCTGCAGTCTCTCAACCGGCTCCTCCCCAAACAAGCGCACCTCAGACTCAACAACCAGCTCCCTCGATTCTCAATCTATTGATGCCAAATCTGCCTGAGATGGCCAAGTGAGCCAATCACCCTAATGTCAAAATCTGGGAGCAAACTGAGTGGAAGAGGAAGGTTGAGAGGTGTCCCAGCTGCTGCTTCCACCAAGTTCACAGGTTGCTCCATCCATGCCAACAGCAATGGCAAATGCTTCCGTACCCCAGCTGCCGCCTCCACAAACTTCACAGGTCGCTCTATCCATGCCAACAACAATGACAACAGCAATCACTTCCATGCCCCAGCCACTGCCTCCAGGAGTATGCTCTCATATAATCCACAGAATCACTTATCTTTTGATACAAATCTTTATCATAGATAGATTAGTTCAACTGAATACAGGCTTCCAATTTCAAATGTGGGAGTGTGAGTGTCAACAAGAAATAGCAAGTTCCACCTGCCATGAACACCCTGATTGTGTTCCCAAGCAAAGACTGAAACAGCAAGACCTCGCTTATGGTCATGTGTCATGACAAGTTGTGACTGTTGACTAGGGGATCATGTCAACTTCACCATAGGGGATAGTATTGCATTGATCTCTCTCTTAAACACCACTTCTCAATATGAAATGATAATGGACATACAGAAGATGACATATCCAACTGCCACTGTTCACTGTCCTTGATCTATTTTGAAAAAGGCTTACTCTTCCAGAAGATAAATTACTGAATGATAAAACAAAAGATGTCATAGCCAACCTCCTCACATATACTTGATTGATGTTTTTGGTCCATAATTGTAACAAAACTACCAAGTCATGTGGCTACAGTTGCACAAGTGAATCAGCTCAGATAGTGGTATTGACACTGTACAAAGATCAGAACAAGACTGCTTAGCTAAGCACTAATCAGTTGCATATAATCTACATTATATCACATGTGTATATTTATATATGTAATTATAAATATATTTATGTTAAAATCAATCAAAGTCCAAAGAAATAGTAGTGAATGAAGGAAGCATGTACAGTGGCTCAAGAAACTGTCCCAATATTTTATACTTTTTGAAAGATGACATTGGCATGAAGGATTGGAAGTATCCAAAATTCTGGTTAAATCATGTAAAATACTATGGCATTGCAGCTACAAATTGCATCTTAGCTTATGTAATTTAAATCAAAACTGATGGAGTAATTGCCATATTAAAATATTCACTCATTGGGACAGTTTTTTGAGCATCTCTAATTTTGGTATTTAGTACTTTGTATGTCCTCCATTTGCCTTGATAACTGCTTGAATCCTTCTAGGCATGCTTTCTATCAGTCTTTGGCATACTTCTGCTGGTATTCCATCCCACTCCTTTGCAACCCTCTCCCACAATTCATGCACACCATGAGGAGGTGTTTCATACTGCC
>JAGGAQ010000047.1:0-74988 GCA_017657225.1 Termitomyces sp. T69sscA
AGGGTCTCACTTGTGAAAGTACCGTCGGCCCCTTCTGATTGCCCATCAGCTGCCCAACTGGGAAACACAAGGACTCTCGGACCTCTAGTCAAAGCTCCTAGCACCCTGCTTATTAAATAGTAGGCCCCCTGACCCCTGCTAGTAAGCCAATTGTTCAGAGAGACCCCAATGCAACAATTCTAGCACACCCAGAATCTGCCAACTCAGGGAGTCGAATGCTTGACCTTTTAGGCTTGACATTCTGTGATGACCACAACTCCTGCAATAGAAGTGATCTACCAACTGGGCTAAAAGGCCACAATGTCAAGCCTGGCTTGACATGTTGCAGGCACTATTTAAGCAGTATCCAGTGTCATGATGCCGTGATCATGACACTGGCTTCACATCTGCCTGAGCCACCCAATGGATTACCAGCACAGAATGGAACACCCCTGGGGCCAGAGAAGGCCACAGCAGGTGAACCAGCAACATGGGAGCAGGATGAATCAGTGTGACCTGCATGGTTACTTGTACCATATACTTTGCGCTTACAGCACATATTGTAATTTATTTGGACACCAACATGCACCTTTGATGTGCATCTGTAGATTATGTAAGATAGCATCTTGTATTCATAACATACCTAGTCAAATCCAATATTTGGTCTAATCCAGTTACTGCATGAAGTATGCAAGATTGTTCTAGCTGTAGCCACCAGCTACATTTTTTTGAATCTTCTGCTATTAGCTTTAGACTCTGGACTCTTGTTACCATACTAGGCAACACTCATCAAACTTTGTGACTTCTTTTCAGCCACATCAACAAGCTGTTCTCATGACTGAACCAAGTGAGCAACCAGCAGGTTCATTGGAACCAGGTGGTGGCTCAAAACTACCTGTGATGCCTTCAGCATCAAAATATCAGCCCCCACCAAAACGGGATGATAAAGCAGCTCGCAATATGAGCAAGAGCTTTGGAATGCCAGGCAGGTTGTCTGTATCACAGATTAAATTGACACTGAACCCTGGCCCTAGACTAGGGGATAAATTGTTTGCATCTGAGTCATCACTGCCAGCAACTAATGTGGCATCCTTGGTTTACCTGACTTTGCCCAAGAAAACCTTGTCCACACTTGGGACACAGGGCAAATCTGTGCAATATACAGATACAATGCAGGGTAGCATGCTAGCACATAGTATGCCAGTGAGGACGGCACAGCCTGAACAAGGAGTGAATCAGAGGCAAGACATGTTGTCGGAACAGACAAACCAGCACCAAGGAGTGAGCCCAGCCACAGTGACCAGGCAGGCTGATCAGGATAAAGGAAAGGCGCAATCAGCGCCTCTACTACCAGAGATGTGGGGAGAAAGTGGCCAGGAGCCACAGGTGAGGCAAAAGAGCCTTGGGAGAGTTCTAAACTCAAAGTGGGAAAGAGTCGAGATAAGATAACGGGAGATGGAAACGATTAAGTCGAAGAGAAGAGCTGGGAACGGAGAGTCAGGAGAACTTAGAGTAGAGAGGAGAGAAGAGAACAACGAGAATAGATTGGAAGTACGAGACGAATGGAGACGAGACAAAGAGACGAAATGAGATGAGTACAATGAGAAAAAGAAGCAGGTAAAAGTAACAAGACCGGGACATGCAAGAAACAAAACAGAGACAAAAACACAACAAACGAGACGGGTTACGGTAATATCAAGACTAGAGTACCTACTTACTACTCTACAACTTATATACTACGCAGTATATATGGCTCGGAGCTCAGGCCTGGGTTCCAGTAGCGGGTCGTGGCACTGGGGCTTGGGGTGAGACCCGGGGGCTGTGCAGGATGGGGCGAGGTTAAGACATGTTGCGCAGTGCGGAGGTCTTGCACTGGGAACGCAGAGATACGCGGTAGTGGTGCGGTGAGGAGGGAGCGGGAGTGGGGCGTGGCGTGCGGAGGTCAGCGGCAGTGATGCACGATCATGATGTGTGATGGGGGGTCTCGGTGCAGGCCGGGAGTGACAGGTGGTGCCAGCGCTGATGGAGTGTGATAGCCGAGACCCGGCGCTGATGTGGTGGTCACGGCAGTGATGGCTGGGGAATGCCACGAGTGGCGGTGGCTGTGGCGGCAACGGGCGGTGATGGGCGGTGATGGCCAGGGATGCCGCAGGTGGCGGTGGCTGGTGGCGTTGACGGGCGGTGATGGCCGGTGATGGCCGGGGGAGTTGGCCAGGTAGCGGTCCGGGCCTGGGGCGGTCGTAGGGGTGGTTTTGGGAGGGTTGGAGTCCCAGAGGTCGGTAGTGGGTCGTGACAATGGCCCCATCCATGGAAAGGCCTGCAAGGCCTACAGCCACCTCCACAGGTCCTGCATTGCTGGTGGTAATGCCTGTGTGGCTTACAGCTGCCTCTACTGGGCAATCAACGTTGTTGTCTATGCCTGTGCAGCCTGTTCCCACTTCTGTGGGGCAGTCGGCAGTTGTCACCCCAGCTTCTGTTGCCTTGACAGCGCCAAAAGTGCTGGGGGTACAAAGGGCAATGGATGAGGAGATGGTGGTTGTGGAAGTGAGAGTGCAGTACCTCCATTGAAAGAAACAATGGGCCAGCCTAGGTGTGGGCCTCCAGCTGTGAGTTAGGCTCTGGAGGCACCAGGGCTCTTCAAAACTCATTGGGGGCAAAAGCCACCCAGTGCTGTGTCACAGCTGGAAATTGTGGATTTTCCAGCAAACATTCCACAATGGGCAGAGGCTGCCCAAATGCTATTCATGAAGGCCATAGTATTTCCAGCCCCTCCAGAGCAGGTAGCAGTGGTGGTTGTGCTCACTGATCCATGCACACCAGTGCAGTACAATGGGATTGTGGCCACCACAGTGGCTGAAAAAGGCAAACATTGTGATGCATCCCCCATCAACAATGACAGCAACTATGAAAAGTCGCAGTTTGAGGAGGAGGAGGAGGAAGAGGAGGGCAAAACACCCACACAGTGCTTTCAGCGTGTTCAACAGAACAAGAAGATTGCCAATAAAAAAGGCAAACAAGGCTAAGGCTGCAGCCGCTCTAGCACACCGAGCACAGAACAACTTCTCTGGCTGCATCTCCAATAGGTTGGGGGTGAAAATTTTGGGGGCCGCTGTCAGGTTCCGCTGACCACGGAGGCTCAGTCCACTGGGCAAATACCTTACATGGTGATCACCATGTCCATGGACGCAGAGCACTGGTAGGGCATGAGGCATAGGAGGCCAAAGTGGAGCAGGAGCAGTGTGTTGGGGAGTGCCGGTAGCGCTGGTGAGTGGGCGAGTGCTGGGGAGGGTGGAGGATGAGTGCCAGGGGTAGGCGCGAGTCCCAGGGATACAAGAGGGTGGAACGAGTGAGGGCCGGTGTGCGAGCGAGTCCTAGGGTTCAAAGAGATAACGGGCGCAGGGACCTAGCGAGTCCTGGGGATGAAAGCAGAGATGTGGAAATTAAGCAGGCCAAAAGGGGAAATGGTCGAGATAAGATAAAGAGAGAGGGAACAGATTAAGTTGAGATGAGGAGTCAGAGACAGAAGAGCCAAGAGAACTTAGAATAGAGAGAGAGAGAAGAAGCAAAGGAGAATGGATTAGAGTACGAGACAAGTAGAGACAAGGCAAGGAGACGATACAAGGCGAGTATGATAAGAAAAAGAAACAAGTGGAAATGATGAGACCGGGCCATGCAAGAAGACAAGACAGAGACGAGAACACAACAAAACAGTATGGGGCTACGGTAATATCAAGACTAGAGTACTACTTACTACTCTATGACTTATATACTACGCAGTAGGTAGGCCCCGGGGCTTGGGGTGACACCCGGAGGCCACGTGGGGCGGGGTGAAGTTGAGACATGTCATGCAGCGTGGAGGTCTTGTACTGGAAATGTTTTGGGGAGGGTTGGAGTCCTGGGGCCAGGGCTGAGTCCCGGGAGTCGATAGCAGGTTGTGACAGCTGCTCAATGTTGTGCAGCTCAACTTGTGTTTCTAAGGAGCTATTGGCTCCTGTTGTTATTACTCATACCAGACAAATACTGTGTTCATCAGCGCCAAGGCCAATTGAGCTGTCAAGTTCAGTAGTGGCCAGCAGGCCAAGATCCCTGGCACAATGTGGATTTCCCAACATGCCATTTGAGTTGAAATGGCTTTATAAGTATTATGTGAACCCCCACATACTGCATCACAACCATGTCATTGCATACATGCTGCTTACTAAACTACAGGAGTTCATGTGGAAGTGTGACATGTCCTTGCAGGACCGCACAATAAAGTTGTTGTGCAACGATCCAGGGTACCTGTCAGGGGACCTCCCTTTTCCATCCTTTTTCCCTCAGCCATGCTTCACTTTCACTCATTTCCTTTGCCTTTCTTCTCAACTCATCAAGTTCCTCATTGGTCGGACTATGAGAATCTACTTCCTTATTGGACATTCCTCTTTGGCTGGATGGACTCACAGCCACTACTGGCAAAATCATTGGCATACAATTTGTGGTCATGTGGCATGTGCATAACCTTTGCATGTGCTTGAATCATGTGACTACTGCCGTGACATGACTGTAACCTGTGACCATCCCATCAGAAATGTCACACATCATGACATGTGATGTGACATGTGACATGTGACCAGTCATGTGACCTACTGTTGACTATTTTCTGTTGTCTGGCAGAGTGACTCCTTAGACTTGTTCTCTTTGGATTTTCCTCTGCCAGGTTAGTACCTTACTAGCTATTTGTGACATACTTTTAATATACTTTGGATTTCTCTCTGCCAGCTGTGTGACTGAGCCACAGCCTCCAGAGGTCACCCTTACAGTACCAGGATATGGTTAACCCAATGAGAGGATCTTCTGCTGGTGGAGTGTCACCAGATTCCATCATGCTTTCTGTGCATTAAGGAAGATGGGACTTCTGCATTGCATGTAATGCACACACCCCATTTGAACACGATGTTTGACCTCAAACAGCTAGTGTGATATGTGCTCATCTTTGGCAGACCAGGAATGGAGAATACCTGGCAAGGCATTGCAGTCAACTATGCTTACCGCATTCATTGGTGTACCCTATTGAGCAGGTTTGCACTCTGTCGGGCCCTCTGCACCAATAGCGCAGGAAAGACTACACTGGTCTCATGGCTAATGCTTGTTATGGCACAACCAGGATTGTATCATGAGGCAGTGGATGCCTTTAACAAAGTATATAAAAAACCATTCAAGGGCTAACATGGGGCCCAACTCAGCATTTTTCAGGTTCACATACTGGATGACCAGGTGCAGAACTTCTCTGATGATGATGTGCTTTGCATCCTATTATACAACCGAATCCCAGTCGAGTGGGTTGACCATGCCTATACCTATGGTGTGGTCTACTTGGAACAACAGTTCTATCACCCCACAATGTCCTTGAACATCTTTCAAGAGGTCGATGATGAGTGCCTGGAGTGCTTTAAATTTATAGAACCCTCACAGCTATTCCCCAATGGGATGGATGGCGCAAAATGAGCAAGGAGGATTATTATTGCCTCCTCTTCAAGCACACCAAAGAAGGCATAGCAGGGCTGTTTCCTGAGGCTACTGGCCTCTATTATTATATTGGGATGGACTCAAATGTGGGTCAGCTCTGGAAACGGACACTGGCACACAGTACAATGCCTTCTATTGGGGCTGCGACTAACATTGCACTAACCAATTTTGAAATGGTAGACACAACTGCTGCAGGGGGTTCTACAACTCCACCGAGGAAGGACTCCAAGCCCCTCCCCCCTGCAATTAAAGTTGCAACTGAGAAGGAAGCAAAGACGATGCACATGGGCAGAGATCCACTGAGCACATAGAATGGGCTAAAAAAGCCCTTGTTACTGTATATAGTAGAGGTAACATCAAGTTATGCACTCAAAACATTTTACTGACACTTGTCATGCCTTGCAGCACATAGATTGTATAGCATGTATCAACTGTACTCTGTGTAATATACGGCGTCATATGATGCCAAATTATGGACTTCATCATGCACTACTGGTGCCTATAAGCGCTACATGCATTAGCTCAAGTGTGAATACCCAATCGGGTACAGAGAACACACCAAGTGAGCTTTTCAAGCAACAACGTTGCTCAACTAAACACCTATTGTTGTCATGGTGACACAGACATAAATGGTTGAGTATGACTATGATCACAGTTGTGATGCACAGAACCCCATATAACACTGGGATTGAGTACTGAGTGTAGACTGTACAACAGTCCAAAGAGGGGGTGTGTAACCTGCATGGTTACTTATACCATATATTTTGTGCTTATGGCACATATTGTAATCTATTTGGACACCAACATGCGTGTTTGATGCACGTCCATAGATTATGTAAGATAGCATCTTGTATTCATAACATACCTAGTCAAATCTGATATTTGGTCTGATTCAGTTACTGTGTGAAGTACACAAGATTGTTCTAGCTGTAGCCACTGACTACAACCAGCCTGCACAGTACAACAACCAATGGAAGGACACAAAAAGGCCTTGCTGCTGACAATGACATGCCTAGGAAAATGCAGCATCAGTGAGTAGAAACCCCAGAATGACAAAGTATTTACAATGCATTGCCTTTGCCTGCTGGCGATCCTGGCAACACTTGAATGAGACTCAGCACTCCCCATAGGCTGCCCACACACCCACGTTGCTCTTGTCAGAGTGAGGGGGAGTAGGAGACAATGATGAAGAAGAGGACATGAGAAAAGAGTGATTGAAAATTGGCAAAGTTTTTTTTTTTCTTTTATTTGCATATGGGACTTCTTGATGGCCACCAGACTTCGACTTTGATGCCAGAAGCAGCACAGCCACCCACAACTTCCACACATCTCAAGAGTCTCAACACTGAAGGGGGGTGATGTCATGGCCCACCACCAACCTCCAGCACTCAGCCTCAGCCTCAGGACTCCAACCTCTCCATACCAGCCTCCACAACCATCCCAGGCCTAGACTGCTACTCAACCAGCCACCTTAGCAGCCCCTGGCCATTACCACCCGTCATTGCCACCAGCCACTGCCACCCCCAGCACCTCGTGGCCATCACTACCTGTGACTGCCACATCAGCACCGGCCTTGGCTATCCTTGGCACTTCTCCCAATCACAGGTGCCACATCAGCACTAGTACCAGCAACCTCCAGCACTTTCTCCAGCCTGTGCTGAAGCCTCCTCCAGCTACTACTGAGATGCCCATCATGCATCACAACCACACATCACCGCTGGTCTGACCTCTACATGCCATGCCCTACCCTTGCTTGCCTTCTCGCCTTGCCGCCATTCCATGCCTCCATGCTCCCAAAGTGTTGGAATCCTAATAGACAGCAGCAAGTACACTGGTGTGACGAACACCTAGACAGATTATATGAGTGCTGATATCTAGGTACATGTCTGATTAGTGCATGTGTATGTGTGAGTGTAAGTGTGTAACGTACCCCCAGAGACATATAAACGAGACTGGGGATATGGGTATTGTGAGTGCAAATATAAGTAAGTAAGTGGACAAAGCAACCGGTGGCCCAATGTCCCTGGCCATCATGCATGTGGTACCCTTCACACTATCACATTCTAATACAAAGCAAGGCCTTCCTTTGAGGAGCTTCCTTTACGCTGCATGGACACAACTGCCACCACTGCCTTGCACAATCCCCAGGCTTCATCCTGAGCCCCAGCACTGCAACTCATCACCAGGGCCTGTACCTGTACCCTGGGGCCTACATACCCTCCAGTATATAAGTCGTAGAGTAGCACCTAGTACTCTAGTCTTGATATTGCCGTACTTTGGTCTCTAGTTTTGTGTCTCGTCTCTGTTTCTTAGTCTCATGTGCCCCAGTTTCCATTTTTCAACTTATCTCATTTTTGTCTCATACTCATCTTGTATCATCTCACTTCTCTCATCTCTACTCATCTCATACTCTCAATCTACTCTGCTTTCTCTCTCTATCTCTGCCTCAAGTTTCTAAGTCTCTCGTCTCTTCTCTCCTCTCTTGCCTTAGTCTCAACTCATCCTATTTCCCCTTCCATCTCTTGTCTTGACTCTTTCCCCTTTTGGCTTGCTTAGATCCCTGCACCCCCTATCTTTGATCTCAGAACTCACGAAGTCCCCTCTGTTAGACTTAGAACCTGATACAGAGAGTATAACCTCAGTTCAATGCATAATTGACTATGTTCATGTTGTACCTGATACAGAGAGTATAACTAGTGGTACATCATGAATAAGTGCGTAAGAATAGATTGTAAATGAGACTCACCCTCAGTTCAATGTGTAATTGACTGAGGGTGTAGTACAAAAGTAGGTGAATATAAATACGAGAGGGGACAAAGGGAGCTTTGTCCCTGACATGCACTGTGTGTGTGATATTGTGGCAGTAGTGTAGTATTGTGTGTGTGCACTGTGATATGATTGGAGGGTGATTCAATCGAGGTCGAAAGGTCGAAAGGTGTGTCATCATTGTGGGTGCTTGGGCGCTAACACTCCTCCTCAACTGAGACCTCACATTGTAATTGCTCCTCCTCGAATGGGATTATAGTGCGGGGAGTAAGCCTAACAGCTTTTGTAACCGGGTGAAGATGGGTGCCGCAAGAGCCTTGGTAAAGAGGTCGGCAACGTTGTACTTCGTGTTTATATATCATACGCAGATTTCCTTTGATTGCACACGCTTGCGCAAGAAATGGTATTTAATACCGACATGTTTCACTCGGGCATGAAGGGTCAGGTCTTCAGAGAGATTTATTGCGGCATTATTGTTGCATAGAATTGGTGTGGGCCCCGTTGTGACTTCATAGTGGCCTATTGCTGCGAATAGCATGCGCAGCCATATGCATTCCTGTGCGCTTTTGAAGGCGGCCATATACTCAGCCTCGCATGATGATGCGGCCACTGTCTTCTGCTTCCTGGCAGCCCAGAATACTACTCCCGATCCTAGACTCCACGCATAGCCTCCCACACTGCGCCTAGTGTCAATGCAGTTGGCCCAATCTGAGTCAGTAAAACCGACGAGGTTGACGGGTCCATCCTGGAATCTTCCTCCTAGGGTGAGCTTTAGGTCACGCATGCCCTTCAAGTACCGTACTAGTCATATGGCGGCAGCCCAATGGATCCCAGTGTAGTTTTCAATGAACTGTGTAAGTTGACCGACTGCATAGGCTATGTCGGGGTGAGTAGATATTGCAAGATACAGTAAACATCCAACAAGTGAGTGGTATGGTGTTCTTTGGAGCATGCTGATCTCCTCCTGAGGTAGGGAGGACCTGTCGACTTTTCTAAGCTTGAGGCCTGGGTCCATGGGGAGGGACAGCGGTGTGGCGGATTTCTGGCCAAACTGCGAGATGATCTTGTCAATTAGGGATGTTTGGGAGAGGCGCACAAGTGAGTTCTTGCGATCCCATTCAACAGTGATCCCTACAACAAATCTGGGGATACCTAAATCTGATATGGTCCAAACGGTACGCATCTGATCTTTCAGCCTGTCGTTTTCTGCCTTACAGCTAGCAATAGCAAGGAAGTCATCGACGTGGAGTGCGGCAATTGTTGTACCAAGGTCTGTCTTGCGATAGTAGATGCATGATTCACATGCGAGGCATGTGAAGCCCCATGAGATCATATTCTTGTTTACAGTCTGGTTCCAAATATGGCCTGCCTGTTTCATGCCGTAAAGTCCACATAGCAGGCGCCATACCCATTTTTCCTTTCCAGCTTCTTTGAAACCTTCCAGTTGCTGCATGTACTGAATTTCGTCTTCAGGAAGCAGTCCATAGAGGAACGTGGTCTTTATGTCGATTTGTGTGGCGTCCCAGCCCTTCACGGCTGCTAGGTGGAGAAGAATTTGCCATGATTCCATTCGCGCCGTGGGTGAAGTTGTTTTGGTATAGTCCTTACCGAAGATCTGTTCATATCCCTTGAAGACTAACCGTACCTTAAAACGTACTGCCTTTCCATTTTCATCTCGCTTTATCTTGAAGACTGGGCGGCCCTTCCTAACTTTGTGCCCTTCCAGTACATCCTCACGTGGGATCAGTTCATAAACACCCATGTCCTTGAGTGACTTGAGCTCGTCTCGGTAGGCATCCTCCCATTGTTTTGCATCAGCTGATTCTTGTGCTTCCCACCAGGTTTGAGGTTTGTCACTGAGATCTAGCAAGATGGGATCGTTGAGTGCTTCTGCCGCTGTCAGCAAGTGTTCGATGTCTTTGAGTGAGGCTACATTGGCGAGATCAGGTATGTTTGCATCCATGTTGGGTTCGCCATTATCAGGTCCCTGGGCATTCGCACCCTCATCATTTGCATTCTGAGCTTCCTGTGCGCCAAGTCTTTTCTCTGCTCACTGATCCCTTACCCTTTGTCCAGCCTCCCTAGATTCTTCCACGGCATGTTCTAGGCAAGTCATGGGGAGGTTGTCCCCTGCAGCCTTCATTGTGGGTACTGGAATTCTGTTGGATCAACGTAGTTGTTGGGCAGGCGCAGCTATGACTGGTGGTGCATCATTTACTGGGTGTTTGTGGTCATTGCGCTCTTTGTTTGGTGTGATGAGGTGATCAGGGCTTGTTATGTCATCATCGTCCTTGGTGAGGAAGGGAGCCAAGTTGGATGAGTCTTTGATCTGTTCAATCGAGGTGGGTTCACTATTCTGATTGTTCTCAATTGTTGTCTCAACATTTCCAACCAATGGGCATTCTTCGTGTCGTTCCAGGAACCACACATGGTACAATTCATAGATTCGCCTAGTCTTTGGGTCATAGCACCGGTAGGACTTTGAGTTTCTTCCATACCCAATGAGGATACATTCCACGCCACGCGCGTTAAGCTTTGGATTGTGATGATCCAACGTCAAAACAAAGGCACGACATCCTATTTCTTTCATATATGTGTAGTCAGGTATGCGTTTGTACTATAGTTCAAAGGGTGTCTTTCCATTGAGAGATTTTGTAGCTGTCTTGGCATGCAGGTGCGTGGCTGTGAGATAGAACTCGTCCCAGAGTGATTCTGGACATTTAGCTGCTAACCTCATGGTTCTTGCCTTTCCTAAGAGCGTCCTGTGCATCCGTTCAACGTGTCCCATGTGTTGTGATGTGTATGGGGCTCCATATTTGTGTCTTGTTCCTGTAGAGGCAAGCCATCTTTCCATCTGGTGATTTTTGAGCTCGCCATTGTGTCCTGTCCGGTAAGTACCTATTTTCTCGCCTGTCTCCAGTTCTCTCTCTTTCTGCCAGGTCTGTAGGGCTGGGAACGCGTCGCTTTTGGATTTAAGTGGAATGGACCAGGGCATATTGGTATAGTCATCAACAATGTCCATGATATATATATTTCCAGTACGTGACTGCACATGCATGGGGCCTGCTAAATCTACCCACACAATCTCTAGCATTCTGGTGGCCCTACGTCCTTCCTCCTGCACTTTGGGTACCGGTGACTTTGTCTGTTTGCCAAGAATACAGAGGTCACATTTTGGCTGTGCATGGAGGGAAGCGGATGGCGTACCTGGGAGCAGGCCTGCACGAGCCATCATGGCAATGACTTGGTAATTAGCATGGCCAAGTCGCCAGTGCCAGGTATCAACACTGAATGGGTGCTGTGCAGTGAGTGCGTGCTTGGCTAAGGCGTTCTGTAGATCCAGTGTGTAGAGACGGCGTCCTGGGATAAGTGGTCCTGAGGCAAGGAGCATTCTGCTGGTGTCATCTAGGATTGTAACTCCCATGTTACTGAAAGTAATTGATGCACACATTCCTGTGACAAGTGCTGACATGGAGATGAGTCGAATGGTAGAAGCAGGTATGTATAGGGCGTTTTCCAGGACTATCTCGGCTTTATTTTGAATGTGTAGTCTGATCATGCCTATGCCTAGTGCCTGTATAGATGTGCCACCAATCCCCCTAACTGCACATGGTGGTGTTGCTCGCAGCGTTATGAAGTCGGATCTGCAAGGGGATATGTGTACTGTTACGCTGGAGTCAAGATAGAATGGCTTCACATTGAGAGATGACAGGGTCGTGCGTTCTTGTTGATTTAGTAGTGCAATTGCTGTGGTAGCAAGAATGGTTTCACAACCGTCAATGAGGTGATCGTTCCAGTCAATAGAAGTCCTGAGATTGTCACCATTATCATTAATATCGTCTTCGATTGCCATGAATCCTTGATATTCAAAGAAGTCGGTGGAACCAGTTGAGGTAGTGGATGCAACGCCGGCAAATTCGGTTGATTTTGTGGTCTCAATCTTTCCGATTTTGAGTTCAAGTTGTATTTCTGAAGGTGCGAGGTGTTGACTATGTACGCCTGTCCATCAAGTCCTTTTACAGCAATGCCAGTCTTTGTGGTTCCTCCTGTCTTTGTGCTTGCGCCTGTTTTTCCTCCTCATGCGGCTCTCCGTGCGTCCTTGGATTCATCAATTGTCTTACCTGCCATTCCTCCTCCTGGCCTAATACACTATTGCTTGGTGTGGCCACGGCATGGGAAGCCAAGTCCAAAGCAGAGCTCACAGCATGACCACCCAGGTCCATGGTTGTGGGTGCCAGGTATGGTCTTCGTAGTGACAAGGGCAGTGTCCCAGGTGGCTGGCCTACCAAGGGTAGCGAGACTGTCAATGGTCTGGAAGAGTTTGCGAATGTGGGTCGACGTGTAGAGGTCTGCTTTGGTGGAGTCAGCAAGACCCCATGAGACTTGGGTTTGAACAGACTCAAAAGTCTTGTCGTTGATGGAGTTCAGGAGTGCGATGCACTTAAGGAGGTCCTTGTTGATGGGCCTGATCGCAAATGCCCAATCAATGAGCTCACAGATCTTCCTGGCAGTGTGCTCGATTGGTTCGGAGATGGGTGCGTATGTGGAGAGAGCTTCCCTAATGAGTGCAACTAGCTTCACAGGTTCTTTGTTCCACGCACATGCCTTCAACGCATCGTAGCATTCCTTGGCTGTGCCATCAGTGACAAGGCCTTCTTGTTCATCATCAGATACAGCAGCGCGGATGACACCAATGATGAGATTGTTGTTGGATAACCAGTTGGAATATGCAATGGGTTCGGTGGCATGGTCAGGCTCTGTGATAAGCCTCTCAGATTTCGATGTAGGTGCAAAGATGTAGCGGTCTAGGCCAGTCTATTGCAGGAATATCTCTAATTTGGTTGACCACTTTGAGAACTTGCCTGTGGCGCAATCAAAAGGAGTTTCTGATGCCGGCCAGTGGGCATTAAGCTTGACCACGCGAATGTGAGGGTGAGTAGCATCGTTGGTTGACAGAGGCGTGGTGGGGGAGAGTGATCCCATGGTACAAGAGTTCAGAAAAAAAAGATGTCAAAGACAATGCGCATAGAGACAAATGGAGACACATGGGTAATGCAAGGTACAATCAGCTGGAACTAAGTGTCTGCGAGTGTGATGTTGTGAAGGTGCAAAGTAGAGTCAAGCATAGTCACTTCTTAGAGCGTGTAGCAGCAAGGTCCCATAACCTGTTAGACTTAGAACCTGATACAGAGAGTATAACCTCAGTTCAATGCGTAATTGACTATGTTCATGTCATACTTGATACAGAGAGTATAACTAGCGGTACATCATGAATAAGTGCGTAAGAATAGATTGTAAATGAGACTCACCCTCAGTTCAATGCGTAATTGACTGAGGGTGTGGTACAAAAGTAGGTGAATATAAATATGAGAGGGGACAAAGGGAGCTTTGTCCCTGACATGCACTGTGTGTGTGATATTGTGGCAGTAGTGTAGTATTGTGTGTGCGCACTGTGATATGATCGGAGGGTGAGTTGATCGAGGTCGAAAGGTGTGTTGTCATTGTGGGTGCTTGGGTGCTAACACCCTCGCTCATCCTGACTATCTGTTCCATAATCCCAGGACTTGCCTGCACACCGGCGCTTGTCTTCCCCTCTACCTTTGCCTCTCTGGGACTTATGCTCATCTTGGCATTCATCTTCCAAACCACCCCTCCTCACTCCCAGCACTCGCACTCTTGTCCCAGCATGACTGGTGATCACCCGCTTGACCACCACTTGCATCCCCAGCCCTGCCCTGGTCTCACATGCCCCATGCTCTCAACAGTACTGCTGTGTTTATGGACATTGTGCATGCCACATAAGGATTTGCTCAGTGGATTGAGCCCTGTGGTCAGCAGAACCTGACAAAGTTCTTCTATTCACTCTTCTTATTCCTGGTCTTTGTCCTATTCCATCTTTCCTCTATCTCCTGTTGATAAGCCCATGGTTGTGTCAAAAGGAGTACTGATACATTTTCTAGCACAGGCTTGTGGACTAGTGGTTAGCACACCCCATGGTCTACCTGGTGCCTGCCTCAAGAGCTAGGGCTCAAATTCTAGGACAAGCATTTATCATATCATGCTATTATTTTTCTAATTATTTTCTTGACCGCTGAGGATCTACCAGCATTGCCACAGCACTCTGGCAACCGTCATCATTTGATGACAATGACAGTTTGGTGATTTTATACCTACTTCTTGATATATTGACACAACAGACAGCTTGATTGGTGCCACTAGGCATCATCAAGGACTGTTTGACATTTTTCTATATAAAAGATTGTTGTTTAGTGTTTACTTACCAAGTTCACCACTTTTGCAACCCTTGGTTGCCAACGGCAACTTTGCTTACCACTGACTATATATACTGTACTTATACACTGCAAATAACAACTTACCTTCACGCTCCATCTCTTATGCTTTGGGCTTTGGAGTTTACATCTTCATCTATCCTACAACAAGGCACTGTCTTAGGTATTTTGTCTCACCACTGGAAGTACACCAGTGCTCTAGCACTCTATGTGCCTAGCGATTGCAGCAGACCTCTAGTTCTTAGTGTCTATGCTAAGCTCCCCCAATTATTCCCCTTTATCACTGCCACTGCTGACTCGTCTGCTGAGACCCTGCCTGGTTCTCCCTCTCTTAGCAAGCCTGACACTAACTCACATTGCCTATTGATTGCCTACCTTGACACTACTTGGCACAATTTTGGACGTCATCACCGTCTCAACTCTTTCCTTTTTTGACTTTGTTAGATCCTTGCACCCTTATTTCTGGACCCAGGACTTGCTAAGTCCCCCTTGCTCACTTTGGTCTCTCAATCTCTGGCCCCAGCACTCATCTTCCAACCCTCCGCCACACTCCTGCACTTACACCCTTTGCTTTAGCGTGACCAGTGCTGTCAGGTTCTGCTGACTATGGAGGCTCAGTCCACTGGGTGAGTACCTTACGTAGTGATCACTGTGTCCACAGACGTGGGGTACCAGTAGGGGCGCGAGGCATATGAGACTGAAGCAGGGCAGGAGAGGTAAGTAGGGGATTGCCAGTAACGCTGGAAGAGGGGGCAAGTGCCGGGGATGGTGAAGGATGAGTGCCAGGGATAGGCGCAAGTCCCAGGGAGACAGGAGAATGGCATGAGTGAGTCCCAGGGTGATGAGCATGGAGACTTAGCAAGTCCCAGGGATGGAAGCAGGAGAGCGGAGATTAAGCGAGCTGAAAGGGGAAAAGGTCGAGATAAGATAAGAGGAAGGGAAACAGATCAAGTCAAGACTGGAGGCTGGAGACAGAAAAGACAAGAGAACTTAGGATTGGCAGAGAGATGAAGAGTAAAGCAGAGTGGAATTAGAGTATGAGACAAATAGAGGCAACAAACAGAGCAGATATGAGGCGATTACAATAAGAAATGAAGCAGAGTAAAAATAAAGAGACCAGAACACGTGAGAATATGAGACAGAGACAAACACAACAAAACAATACAGGAGTTACGGTAATATCAAGACTAGAGTACTACTTACTACTCTACAACTTATATACTGTGCAGTGGGTAGGCCCCAGGGCTCAGGCCCAGGTTCTAGTGGTGGATCGTGGCACTGGGGCTTGGGGTGAGACCCAGGGATTGTGTGGAACGACGGTGGGGCTTAAGACATGTCGCGTGGCATGGAGGTCTTGTACTGGGAATGCAGAGACACACAGCAGCTAGGCGGTGAGGAGGGGAGTGGGAGCAGGGCGTGGCATGCAGAGGTTGGGTTGGTGGTGATGCGTGATCATGATGCATGATGGAGCTCTCAGCACGGGCCAGAGGAGTGTCGGGTGCTGCTGGTGCCGGCGCTGATGTGGTGGTTATGGGCAGTGTGATAGCTGGAGCCAGTGCTGATGTGGTAGTCATGGCAGTGATGGCTGGGAAAATGCCGAGGGTGGCGGTGGCTGGTGGTGGTGATGGGCGGTGATGGCCAGGGGTTGCTGAGGTGGTGGCAAGGTAGCGGTCCGGGCCCGGGGCAGTCATGGGGGTCGTTTTGAGGGGGTTGGAGTCCCAGGGTTGGTAGTGGGTCATGACAAGTGCTCCCTGCTTGCCCACTGCTCATGTCACCAGTACCACCCCTAGTCTCACATGCCCCATGCTCTTGACAGTACATGCTGCATGCATAGACATTGTGTTTGCCACATAAGGATTTGCCCAGTGGTCTGAGCCCCCATGGTTAGCAGAACCTGACAAATAGAGCCTATACCAGCAACTGAGAGCTTATTCAGACTGCTCACAGAAATATACTGGTTCTCAACTTTGTGAAGTTTATAGAACCTGTTTCTGTCAGTCAGCATATGGCAAGAAGCAGCACTGTCAAGAAATAATCCAGATGGCATACCATTCCCAGTAGCCATGAAAACTTTTCCTACTTCACTAGTTTGATCCTTCTGATCATTTACCGCTATATTAGCACTTCCAATTGACTTTGATTTCCTTGGCTTTGGACATTCAGGACTCCAATGTCCCTTTTGCCCATAATTATGACAGGTGTCATCTGGTTTTTGGCTCATACTTTGGTTTGTCCTTTTTCTTCATATTTTTTGGATCTGATTTACTTCTGCTTGAATCATTGACCCTTTTCAGAACAAAGGCCAAAGTTTTTGTATTGGAATTGTCCTCATGAGTGACTCGTTCATATACAGACATCAATTCTGCCAAGAGTATGTCGAAGGTAAGTGACTTTCCTCAATAAAGTAAATTCTGCTTGACAACCTCCCATGTAGGGGTGTGTGGAAGTGACAAGAGCAAAGTCATCGACTTTATGATCTGCCTCCAAGAAGCAACAGCAAATATTCATATAGAATCCAAATTGGTGTATGTCCATCCCACTTTTTCACATAGAGTTGCTGATAATAATAATGAACATTAACACCACTTTGTGTCTTGACATAGTTCTCCTGCAAGTGTTTCAGAATTTAGTCAAACTCAAGAGGTCAACAATAGATTTGTGCTGCATAGATTTAATTGTGTTTCGAATCAATCCCATAGCAGCATCATCTTTATTGTGCCATCTTTTGTACTTGTCACAAGCTCCTCCCCAGGTCAAATATTCTTTCAATTGCATGACTTTGATTCATTCTTATCCTTCTTTTTGAACAGGTTAAGAAGGAGAATCGTCAGTGGAGCAGGATGTAGTCATGATGTTTGGAAAGTTACTGGGAAGTTTAGGCGGACACATTTCACAACAGGAGACAACATCCATATGGATTTAGCTTGTAAAGCTGCCCTCATGTTGTCTGACCAGACATGATAATTTGTGCCATTGAACCTCGCGAACTGTAAGGTTTCATTAGTCGTTTCGCTGACCGCGGGGCCCATAACCTGACACAGGATGGTAAATTGGACAAGTAGGCAGGCAAGCAACACAATGAAGATTTAATACACCTGATGTTTGAAAGTCAGAGACAATCAAGTATTTAGTGGTAAACATATCTGATGTTCGAAAGTCAGAAACAATTCGAACGTCAGGTTCGAAGAGTGTATAAATACCCCTATTCAACTATTGAGACATATCACTCAGTATGAAACAGTATGATATAATGAAGATGTAATTATGACGATAAAATGAATACATACAGAATTCTTATCAATCGTTGGCGTAATTCGGATTATGATATTCTTCGACAAGGTGGCGCTTTATTTGGCTGGCTGTACTTGTAGCCTCAGGGTTGTTTGATGATCAAAGTCGGTGTATCTGATCAAGCGATCAGGCTCACATTGATTTGGTTGAACGTCGGCGGTCGGCTGCTTTCACACCTTTTGATTGACGTTTCTTCTAGAAGATGCTGCTTCAAGGCCTGAACTAAGCTCCGGATCAAGACCAGCAGGACTAGTACTCTGGTCAACGTTCCAGAGTGTGCCGTCGAGCTCGTCCCGGAAGGGACCCCGCGAGAATGAAACAGACACCCAGCGCAGAAAACGAGATTAGGCCGCAGAGCGTCAGCGCAGAAAACGCGAGCACAACCACAACAACGCTGCCACTCCGTACCCTTCACATGAACGAGGAGCTCGCATCCCTTGAGCCATGACCTTGGGCCACAGGGGATTTCTTGCGGGGAGTCATGCCTTGAGAATGAACCGGATATGGACAATCTGTGACGCTATGACTTCAATGCCAATATCTGACGTGGTATGGCACAAAGCGAAATGATGCAATGAGATGCCTCAACTCGATCACTTCAGCCTTATTGCATGGTATGTTACGCATGTCTATGCCTTCATAAACCCGCCTTATCCCTTTAAGTTGAAAGTTCAACAGAGACGATGATAAGGAAGCTTCCAAACACAACGAAGGTATGTCTATTTACATCATGGGGATTCTCACGCATACTACTTACATGTAGATGCCCGTGTCACTCTGGCATAGTAGTCCGTGATGACGGTGGCCTCGGTGATGATTGAGAAGACGAAAGGGCGGTTGATGTCATAATTCACTGTTTGTTAATCAATCTCATGAAGAAAAAAACACTCACTGTCCCAAGCTAGATTTACCATTGACAAGGAAAGACGTTGAGAAATTTTGCCGTAGTACAAAAAACATTAATGTCCTCATCGTAGAAACGCGGGTCATCGGTAGTGTTGCAAACCCGTTTGAAAATCGTGGTTTTGCCGGCGTTTTCCAACAAGAATTTTGAAGTAAGTGTATTGCTTTCGAAGTTCAGAGGCAGCGTCAATGTCAGTCATCGCGTGCGAAAGCGAAGATGTGGGGATGTCATCGATGATCACTTCTGGCCCATATACGCTATGAACAACAGGACAGACGGGTTGATCCTTTGTAAACATCAGCCTTGTGAGCAAGGTGTACCTGTGCGCAATCATTGTTCAGAAAATGATATCCTAGAATTTTTTGGACTTGTGGGGGCTAGGTTTGACCGTTACGAGCAAAAGGGACGGGCTGAGTTGCAGGTGTAATTTCCATCCCGAACTACATACCTGATCAATTGATGTGGAAGCGAGGGGCATATTACATAGCTTTAAGCTGATACAACAAAAAAAAGAATCCAGGAAAAAACAAGCAAGGTACCAGAATGCGCGAATGAAAGAGTAATTGTTTCAGACGCGCACTTAACGGCCACTTTAAGAAATGGACTTAATAATTTGATCTGTACGCCTTATCTTACGCTTGGCAGCTGTTGTCGCACGGAGCATCTCACAGTAAGATTGATTAAAAGTGCTTACACAACAATACACCATCTCACCAAACTCCCCGCTCAAAGCCTTGCACTGACACATGATCACACACCTTCACGATCTCTGCGCACATCTCCGCCTTATATGCCCCACAGCCCGACACTACTTGACGCACCCACATCCAACGCGCCTCACGTACCCACATGGACCAACGCGAGACGACCATACTTGCCAGACGTATCGACGTACTTGCCCTTTTCCTTATTTTTGGCTCAGACCACACTGATATATAATGACGGACACCCGACCCTACCAGCCATTGCATCGACTATTTTTTGGAACTGTCCTCGAATGCAGGTCTGAGATGATGCCAGTGGAAGAGGAATGCTGGGCGTGACTTCAGGAATAAGGGAAGAGGGTCTGTGACTTCTCTAGGGTATCACCGTAAATTAGAGCTTGTCTTCTGTCGGATAGCCGCGAGGTGCCAAGGCATCAGACCAAGAACAAGGTCAAGCCAGAGAAGGCACTTTAAAATGCTAAGAATGCGATGTACGTTTAAACACCATCTTATCCACATGCTTTGTTTGGACAACAGGAAAGTTTCGCGGGAAGGATTCTTGCCTTGAGGATGAACATTGAAAGTGCGGAGTCGAGAGAGTATGCGTGACCTTCAAGTACGGTCCCAGACGATTCCAATCAGGTGGTTTTGTTTACGGCTGTTGGCCGGGGTTGTTTGTTCGTGTGCTTGCGGGGGTGGAGCGGCCTGGGGACGTGAGCCGGTTTGGTGTGGTCTATGAGAGAAAGACGCCCGATGAAGGCAGGGTTGTCTTGCAGGCGCAGTAAGCTCGTCGACAGCCAAGTCTTTTACTTCTGAGGCACGGAATATGATGTATTGGTACGGTTCTCGGTTGGACGGGTTGGATGAATTCAGCGGGCGGGGTCAGCGGGGCCTTGGGAAGAGATGCCGGTCCTATAGACACTGCGCAAAAGTCAGCGGCAGCCAGAGAAAAGAGAGCTGGATGGTGGATGCGGCGGGGTCAATGCCGGCGAGGATGCCGCGGTAGCGCACATCGGAGTGCGAGACGAGTCTAAGCGAGATCGGTCAGCAGGCTGGCAGAGAAAAACGCGCACCAAGGAAGCTCTGCGATAGTATAGTTTCATTCGAGGATGAATTTGACAAACACCCAGAGTTGTAACGCTGATTTGTGGGCGAATGATCGACCAATCGAACAACTGACCCATGAGATACTTAGACATATGTACATACTTAAAAAGTTGGAAAATCCCTGCATTGAGACCGAGTCACACGCCCTGTGACAATGTCGTTCACCTCCCATGGTATTTTCTTTTGGGACCGAGTTGACTGAAGTGTGGTCCTCCGCCTTTCTACGAAATTCCCATGGCCTCGGCGTCACCAGTTAAAAGAAAAGAGATTCAATATGAAGATGCTTCTGCATCACAGAAGAAGCGGCGGCTGGACACTCAGGAACGAGATGTAGAACTCGCTCTGCTTCAAAACCTCGATTTCTCTACCCTGCACAGCACTTCCGCCATCAGCGATCGTTTCGATCACGTAGGACGCTCCTTGTTATATGACTTCTATCTAGTTGTCAAATCCGGGCATGAGGAAACAGTATTTGAGATCTTGGAGCTCGAATTTTACTTGCGAAAGGATGGATGCCACGAAGACCCGTTTACACATGGTAGCGAAGAACAGAGGGTCTGTGGAAAATGGTGGGTAGATAATCGACTTGCCGCATACGTGCGTCCATCGACCGACGCTTTAGGTATTTTCATCGTGCACCCAGACCCTCCACAGACTCTACTCGAAGTCTCACCAGCCTGACTATATATCGGGGAGGATCCCGCAAAGGAATGGATTTAACAATTGGTGGCTCTGCTTCAGAGACGCGTAAGGCCAGCACTACCGCAGAGTCGAACCAAGGATCGACGCGAGGCGGAGCACTCCTTCGAAGCCTTCGCCGCATTTCAGATAGCAAGGTCATCTCGGGTCCCTCTCTACTGGTTGACGAGATCCTCCGTCTCAGTAACGCAGCGGATATACCTGAGCTCGTTGAGAAGAAGTGGGCAGGCGATATCTCGGCATTTGGTTCTCGCCCAACTTCGCTCTTCCTACGAGCCAGGGCATCGTTTTCGCAGCCAAAAGCAGCTGTTTATCGTTCGCCAAGAATTGGGCTGGACCTTTCTCATACAGGGACGACGGCATCACTGTCTCATCCTCGAGTCGTTTTTATATCCAGACCATATCGTTACTTCAGCTGCCCCAAACTCCTGACTGCTAAAGGGCGTCCCCAAACATTCCTTGGGGTACTTCAATATTGCATAGACACGACATATGCGAGTCACGATCTGAAAAGCAAGGCTCTTCTCAAGGAATTAATGAGAATAACGGGGATGGGAGAGAAGACTGCATCTCGATATCTGGAGTACTACAGGGATGGAGTCAATTCAGGGAAGTTGAAGGATTTCGTCGGTGTTCAAGGGAAAGGGGCAAGTTCTTCTCCAGCTACATACCTCCAAATGATGGGGACTCTTGCGCAGACCAGGTGATAGCATGCCAAATTTCTGGATTTCTGATATATAGGACGAGGTGAAATGCTGATTCATGTCCTTCGATACATAAGGAATGTACGACTGATTGTGTCTGTCGAGAGGCTAGTTTCATGTGATACAAATCCATCTGTGACTCGACTTCGGTCATGCCCACGCACCAAGAGGGAGCCTGATAAAGGCTGTCTCCTCCGCTGCCAACATGTCGCTCTCCGCTATATAGAATGCAATGAGGCCTGTCATAATACCGAAAACTCCTCCAGCTTTCAAAACCCTGAAAACAATGAGTAATGACGGAAATCCCTAAAAGACAAGAGACTAACTTTGGCGAGCTTGTAAATTCAGCAATCGCAAGCAAGAGTATTGTTATAGCCAGAACAGACAGCAGGAGTGTATACGAAAAGTTACGGCGTAGAATTGGCGGTCTTCAGGGAACTTCAGTAGAAGCTTCAATGCATACCAGAGGTGAAAGATCGTACATGAACAACAACGTTAGCATGAACCAAACGATCAGATACATGCCAAAGGCATTCGCGAACTCCACGGAGTCAGTGTAGGCAGCCATAACTCCAGAACCAGGAATGAAAATTGTTGCATACGACATCCAGAAAGCGCCGTACAACGTCAGAACTTCACCAAAGACTGAGTGGCTACTTGATTTTTGAATGATGAGGACGTACCCGTAGCACCGAAAACGTTTCCTCGAGGAAACTCCCACATGCCGGCCAGGAACTGTGTGAGTCCCCCACCGAAAAGGGCCATTCCCACAGCGACGTTGGTTGTGTGAATCCCACGCGTGGAAACATTGTACATCGACAACAACCAAGTCGTGGCCGCAAAAGCAAATACGCCTCTAAAGAGATCACAAGTTCAGTGAACGACATCAGCAGAAATCGATGAGGCAAATGTACGGCGGGACGGGGTTAGCGATCCGGGATTGTCTCCTAACAGCTATGGCTGCTTTCGCATCGGTGTAGAGGTCATTTCCCTTCTCTACATCTCGTCTGTCAGAGGTCTGAGACATCGCTTAATGGTGAAGCTGTATGAGACTGGTACGCTCTGGAAAGCAAAGCAACAGGTTCGATGTGAGCAGCAACAGTACATGGAGCCTATATGATAATCGCGTAGGAAGAATTGTACACGTAAGGAAAGGCTCAAGAACGATGCACATGTGGAATGCGAAGCTTGCGAAAGCAAGACGAGTTTCGGACAGACATTTCTTAACGCACGTCCTGTGACATCAAGATACCCACGAATATACAATAAACTCTCGATTAAAGGCAACTTCTCCTTTGAGATGCAGGCACGCGATCAGCGGCACCAAGGCCTTAATCTGTGAGAAAGTGCCCAAGTACACGGCGTAGGTAGAGCGCGAGTGTTCAATACTTCCATTAGGTTGTGGCTTTCACACGAACTTCCAGATGTGAACGAACTAGTCGCGTCGATCATCATCACATACATTACTAGATTGAATAGAGTCTAGCGATGTTGATACCTTCCTCATTAGATCTACTTCCACCCATTCTAGGTTAGGCAAAACATTTCTCAAAATCATCATTTCCATCGTTGCGAGCATATGACTGGCTCATGATAAACGCATCGAGGGTACACAAGCCGTGTTTATCACCACCGCAGAACTCGAGAGGCTGAAGAGCATCATTGACAAAAATCCTGACATACTCGGCCTCCTTGTTTTTTGTACAAATCAACTTCTCTGTGATCATCCGGGCGGAGAACGGCACAAGATGAGAGGTAATCCAGCCACGTTTTGGATCGGGATAAGTGGGATTCAGTGCCACAGACTGCCGGAAAAGACCCATAGCCGCATAGATGGCAATCATTTGATTATCGTGGGAGAAGTCGGCATAGATGGTGCGGTCCAATGGGAATGTCTCGGGCGAGGCATCAAGGGTGTGATTGGTTTGGGTGTTGTCGCTGACCGGCTTACCGGTGAGACGTGCGATCAGCTCATTGATGTAGCCAACACCCTGAACGGGGCCAAGCTCCTGTCCATAACTACAAGAAGGTGAGAAAAATCACCAGAGAGAGATGAAATACTATACCCTGTGTTATAGTACTTGTCTAGATCGCCATAGTATTCGAGTTCCTCGAACTCGGTTTTAGAGAACAGTTTGCAAAAGGGGCTCTCACTGTTGATAGACACGCTTTCAAAAGCACACATAGTCATCAGACTGTACACATCCGAGATGGTAATGTTCGCTCCGGGTGCGTTCTTATTCAAGCGTCTTGCGATAGGAGGGGCATATGTTACCAGCCAAGCATTTGTTTGAGTATCCGAGTTGCCGGCATTAGGGCACATGTTATCATCAAGAGTATTATTAGCCTGAGAAAATTGAGTTGCAATATATGTATCAGTTTCTGCATACTCACAGAATCAGATTCAGAAATAATGACAGAAAGAGAAGGATTATAGATATGATGACTAGCGTGGGAGAACCCTACGACATGTTAAAGAGCGATAACTATTCCAACTATCATGACGTACCTGCTGTCCAGTTAGTCGCTGAGTGGACGACACGGTCCGAGCCAGAGGCTCTCACAAAGGGAAGTTGATTATGACTGACGAGAGATTCGTAGCGCTTAAAATGCTCCCGGCCGGCAGCCCAAGATCTGAAATCTAGCTATTAGAGCAGTAGAGGTTTCGAATGGATAACATACTGAGCTGCACCGAAAGGAACTAAAAGATCAGAACTCAGGGAATAGGTGTAAGTTTTTAGGAAATCGAGGCTCGAGTCGGTGTAATTTGGAACAGCAGTGAGTTTAGCCACAGCCGCCATAATTTGATCTCCAGCGTGAGCCGTTGGATATCTGGCACCATGCCTCTGAAGCTAAAGCCGAGCATCAAATCGCTATTACACTTGCGTAATTCCCTCAGACTTACGATGTTAACCTACCAGCACCCTCGTCAATGAATAAATACTACATACGAGGAAATGTCATTATGCACCTGAGTTATCCGACAACCATTGGGAGTGCTCTTGTACTTGTCAGTGGCGAAATAAGGCGAATACATAGCCCAATTGGTCCATAGTTTCTTTGGAACGTCGGTGGTCACATCTCCACGCGAAGTAGCCGCAGCACTGGAAATGAGATAGATTCCAAATGTGCACAGAACACTCAGGAAGATAAGATTGCCCATGACTCTTGCTTGATGACGACAAGTTATACTTTTGGGAATCAAGTTGGACGCCTCTCTCTTCTTGCCATCTTTTGAATCTTCAAAATTTGCAACATCGGAGGAGTTCAGGAGCTTTCTAGCCGATACATTCATCACAGCTACTTCGAGCGGATACAGAGTTTCTGATGAATAGAAGTAAGGCAGAATACCCAGATGCTCGAATACAAATACTGACCGTCGAAATACACGAGGCGGACATGCACGTTCGTTGATGCACATTGCCGAGACGGCACCATTTATTGGGGGTTCGCCCACATGGCTCACAATTGACTCAGGAAGGAAGTCAAAATGATAGCTGGCTCTCGTGCTTCACAACCTCAAGAGCACGTTCATCAAAAATTTCCACTGTTTGTCAAAAGTCACTCGTTCAAATCTCGTTTGTATCGGAGATAAGATCAAGACAAGATGAAGATATAAGCATGGATGAGAAGACTAAGACCTGCTACAAAATCGCCTTGCCTACGACAGATGTAACAACGAGATATAGTGAATCTAACGTCGAAATTCTTGTCTTTGCTGAAAGGACAACCGTTAGAAGTTGACACCTAGGACACGAGCAAGTACTCTGAACTAGATAGGGTCCTTTGTAATTATTCGCTTACCCTCAGTCTCGGTGTATACTTGACTGAGGGTAAGTAGTATCAACAGTAGGTATATAAATCTATGCAGTCCGTACATTACGGGTAAGATTGAATATATAAATGAAAACATGTTGTGCCTTGCCGGTCATCAAGCTTCGTGACGCTGACGGTGAAGTTCACTGACTCGCTGGCGCCCAACAATGATAGTGGCGGTCATGCCATCTTCTTTGTCAATCGGAAAAAATTACAGATGTGCATAGTGATAATACATGACGACATCCAAAGGTGTGTCGAATATGATGAGCCATTTTTTCAAGGTCTTGCGGCTAATAACAAGAATGGACGTTCCTCAAAGCTACAGTGGAAGTACCCTTAACGGTCGTTCACTGAAAGGCGAGAATCAAAACTTGGCTTGATCTAAATTTCCGGCTCTAAAGACAGACTCGGGATGGAGGTTTCAAAAAAGACTAAAGAGGAAACACAATTGAGAGACATCTGAAAGACAGAAGTAACTTCTCCTGAAGGTTCCCGACTCCATACAACACTGAAAGTTTGATGGAAGAAATGTCAGGAGCCATTTCACAGTCTCTCGATGGGACAATCGATTAATTTAGATAGCGAAGAACATGCTATGAAGTCAGGGTTCGGAGAAGAGCCAAAGAGCTACTCAGGACCGTTTTATTGAGAATTCCACCTATTTCGAAAGGCCTGTGAATGCATAGCGGAAGTACAATTGTTTCAAGTGAGACTCTCAATTGGTGACGCTAGCTTGCGTCAGGGGTATGCATAAAAAGAAAATAAATGAGATGATGACACTTGTCAGAGTCGATCTCGCTGAAGAGGTGGGGTAGAACTGGATCAAACCTGTGTCTTTGGAAGAGATACAGGATGATCAGGTAGGGCGACCGTATCTTTGAGGACTTTAATACATAGTGAATGAAAGTCATTGTTCGGTTGAAATGATTTCATACTGTGGACGTTAACGACACACGACTTGTTATGGGAAGTCAAATTGTAGGCACTATTTCCACACCTCAACTTGCGATGAAAGAGTGATCACAGCATCAGGCAAGGAGCCTTTTGCTTCAAAGTCATACAAGTTTCTCTGCACACGCGAGTGAAAAGATGTCTACAAGGAGGTGAGAAACTGCTGCGGCAGAGATCTAGGTTACCACCCTCTTTCACAGTTGGCGTGCGAAGCAGCGCAAACGCCTTCACACGCTTGGGACATTTTGTAATAAGTTCACATTTTGATATTTCCGCAACTTTCCAGTACGATACCTCATTGGGCTGACGGAGACATGTCATGCGGTCGCATTTGTATACACTCAGAGTGCTCCATCAAGAGTATTATTAATATATGGGAGAGATGAGCCATTCTGCAGTATTGTTGGTTTAAGTCAACGAACTGCTCAACGGAACCCTCAGACCGAAAATGAGGAGACAATAGGACCTCCGTGTTTCCTAAGGATGGATATTTCCAAGCAGCAAGAATTGCACAAACTCTTTGAAATACTGAAAGCATGGAGGAGGTGTGTGCAATATTAGGACTGGTTCAAAAAGTGCTCAATCACCTGATGCCGCTCATCATTTTCATCATCCGATGTCCCGAGGGAAGCTCACTAGTAATTGAATGTCGGTCGTTGAACGCCGGATGACAGTGACTAAGTAAGGCGCCAGGGTATTGAAGATGGTTATCGCGGGACGTGTCACAGGTTCCTCGTCACAGCGAGTGTGAAAAAGCTAGATTGAGGACGGAGCACAGGCGGCCATCAGATAGATTGTCATTCGTAGAAGTCATCATTTCAAGACGGCCAACACCGCGCTCCACGGGTAAAAATTAGTAATGCATCCTAAACCTTGAGAAATCAATCTTGAGCGAATCGACGCTACTATCAAATACACACGACGCGCGAGAAGTGATAATCCTCACTTGGGTGCCGCAAGCGGTCCCATGGATAGCAAAATCAAGAAACTGGAAGCCGCTCACTATTGTTAGTGCCCTTGGACTTTGAGAGAATTCTCTTGCAGAGAAGATGTGGCAAAGCAGTGTACTTATGTATCGAAGGTTGCTTTTGTCCGTGTCAGCTTGATGTTAGCTTGGGTTTGGTTCTTCCCTTGACGATCTGAGTGCCAGACCGAAATTAAGAGCCTACACGAACGCGGAATGACTACGTGTATGGTATCAGTAACAGTACAGTGGGAGAACTGATGAATGTGAACACTTACTATCTCAGTGACTGTCGAGAGAAGAGAAGCAACTGAGGTAGCAAGTGTCTGATTCTAGTGTCATGTCGACGTGTTATGGCAACAAACCACGTGATCATGAAGTAAACTGAAAAAACTAAGTACGTCCTGTCTAGCATTGAGAATGCAAGCGCGCATGAAACACACTCGAACACTCGCCTAAGATTAAGCCATGACCTCTAGGGAAAAGGGAATACGCAAATCAAAACTGCTGGAACTCTTATTTACCAAGATGTATGATTGGCGCGCTGCTGCAACAAACAAGAGTCAATACGTTCCATGACACGGACGCATCACCTCTGGCCCCGCGTGACACCCTTATTGATTATCTTTGATAGACTTGTGGACTCCAAACTTCAAGCCTCAATTTTCTGCTACACTAGGGCTCACCATCCAGGCGTAAGCGCTTTCCCGGCACCCGAGCTTCCCATAAGTTGGTCTTCATGCGGTCGCAAACGTATAGCATAGCTGGGCACAGTACAAATTCTCACTCTGAGTCTAAAAGTGTTAATAGTGCTGGCAAAAACTAACGAACGAAATGCCGCTTGGTACTGTTGATTGTGCTTGGACCCTCATGCTATTTTCTGGCAATCCTCTTTGGCGATCGTCCTCTTTGTCAATCCACCTCTTTGGTGATCATCCTCTTTGGCAAATCCCTCTTTGGCTTTGCTTCGAAGCCTTTAAAAATCAAGGTAAGATGACTGTTACAATAGCAAAGCACACGGTTAGCGAAATCCTCACCAAACCTCTTTTTACCATCTTTCAATCGCAATGTCTTACGCCAACCCTCTTCATCCTCCAGTTCGCTCCTCCAACATCTCACAATACTCTACCCTGGAAGGTGCCGCTGGCTTTACTAGGTTCCTCTCTACTACCCGCCATCGCCTGCCCCAGCAATCCTACAAACCTTCCTCGAAATGGGACCAAGCGATGGGACAGAATGTCCGTCGGCATGCTGCAATTCAATTCGACCATATTGGTTATAACGGCCAGGGAGTGCAAATGCGCGAGCTTTCAGCTCGTAGCGACGCTGCCATAGCCGCCATGATACAAGGCGCAGCAGATATGGTCCTTTCCCATACTGGACGGGAACGTATCACGTTCCGCATTGTAGTAAGCATCTCTCTTCCTAGCTATTTCATAAGATTAACAAGACGCCATAGTGGCCGGGATATGAGCACGTCGAGTGCTGTGATCAACTGGTTTTAAACCCGGGTGGACGCCCTATTACTCGCGCTCAGCTCGGTAAATCCGTTGCCCAAATTTTTGCGCGTTTCGTAGAGGTTTGTCACCTTTGCTAAGTTTCTCATTCTCAGGTTGACTTACATCTCAATTAGAAAGCGCGTAACGAACCGTCTCGCTCCTCTCAATGGAACCTGACCTCTTCCGGCATACGTTTCGAACACCTCGTGCTGGTGGCTCTTGTCAACGTGTGGGATGGTGTATGGCAGGCAGATGTCGCAGTTGACCTTCGCTGAGGTCAAGCCACTCTCTGTCAAAGCTGAGAACATAGAACTTCCGTCAACCCTTTGTATCAATAGCACATTGTATTTGTAACATTTGTAACCTGTATTTGACATTCTGCGAAGCCGCAATTGAAAGAAATCTACGTTGAGAACATTTTTTTTTGCCTTGTTGCGACACAAATAAAGTAGGAAGAGGACACAGATTTTTTTTCATATGATATATAGTATGAAGAAATAGAGGCATTGTGGGAACGAAGAAGGCGGATACGTAAACCGGGTATTATAAATGATCCAAACGGAAGTAGTTACTCTGGGATCTGATTATGTCGTGCGTCTTGCAAGTTGAAGACGATAGACCAACGTACCGCTGTTTCCCACTGCTCTGTAACTGCGCGTGTGGCGCGATTGAGGTTCGGCCGAAAAAGAAACTTCTAGAATGATACATAGAGTATGGACCCTGTCCATGACTGAAGCAAGATTTGAATGTAGAATTTTACATATGCCGATCTGCGGAAACGTATCATCCAGAAGTAGCATTGCATATGGTAGACGCAACGAGAGCACATGGCTATGAGGTTTTATTTATAGAGCTGAGATATTTCGGTCGTCTTCGGTTTTATCGCGTGGCCTCAGGCACACACCGACAATTCCTGACAAATCGCCACTTTTTCGCTCACGGTTCGATCTCTGTTACCAAGTCTCTGGACCGAGTTACTCGCAGCAATAGCCGCATTCGAGCTTCCAACATCACGTGGAGGTCATTCAAGAGCTACAATGCTTCTTCTTTCTGTGTCCAGTCCTTTGACGACTTGACCAGGCGACGAAATCGAAATTCAAGAGCTCTTTACCTCTGGTTCTGAAGGCTCTTCGGATGTACGGAAAGAATATTCGCGCAGATAAATACACTGGTATTCACAATCTTCGAGCAAAATAGGATCCACCGTACCCGATTTATTTGCCGCGACACACCTGAATAACTCTTGATGTCGACGATAGAACTGGATGGTCTCGTTTGAGTGTGACGTTTTGTGTACTCCAGCTCATTGCTATCCCCCGTCGTCCTCACTGTATGGATCCTACATTCTTGATACGCGATCGATCAATCAAGACTCACACAATCACAAGACCCGAATCAGCCAAACACCCTAAAAATCTCCTTCACCGCTTTGCGACGTAACCTCGCCAAAAACACAAGCCACACCAAATCTGCGAGGGAAATTCCAATACCAAACGCTAGAAACCCACTACACCACATAAACCGACACCATTTCATTACACATGAGTAGAGTACATACTTTACCCCCGCCTCTTAGCCCAGCAGTGCGGCTTGCCGGCGGTATAAGCGAAATTCATTCATTCATTCATTCCATATACATAATTATTTCTCGACTTGTCGGAAAGATCCCTGGGTCTCGGGTGCCTTTGCTGAGATACTACGTCATCGCGTACTAGGTCTGGTTACTTGGTCCAACTTGCAACACTTAATCTCTCGATATCGGTCAATAACGTCCTGGTGTCCATCAGGCCGCGGATTTAACTGTACAACTTTCAAGCGACTTGACATCTTCGACCAGCATGATCCTGTCAGTCCAGAAGCAATATGATCCGGTCCTTGAGCTTATATACCTAGCTAAATGTACATGACTGGCCTGGGAAGCGACTTTGTCCAAAGAATAATCTACGACCACGAAAAGCCTCTGCTGTCGCCTAACGTTCTGCATGACGACATGTGCATGGGTTCTGACCAGGGTGCCAATTAGTCCTGCAAAGGGCAACGAGACGGATAGAGATGCGAAGACGGACATTCGATTATGTGAGTCTCCAATCGTACCTTTTCTTGTTACAAAGCTTTGGGAAGCAACTCTGGGATGACAATCTTTTTGAATGTCGGATCGGTGCGTGCAAAGTCTTCCATAGAATCAAGGTACACCTTCGTCTTCTCTGTTAAACTGGCTCATTTAGGACTGCTATCCTGTCTTACTCTGTCGCGAACTCGTGAATTTATCCGTCATTTCTCTGCCTGGACATATCAACCGTGACTGGTTGTAGGGAGGGGAGACATGCCATCGATTTCCAGTTTCTGGTATATTTTCCTCCTTTCATTCTATGTCATCAGTGCTTGGCTTTAGATGGTGAGTCGCTAATCCTTCCGGTTACCATTGGAGATTGTGGAAGCTGGGTTCTGTGTCCCAGCACTAGTCGCGTCTTTGATTACGCTATATAGTAGCAGGTAGGACTTAAACCAAGCTTCCAAGGACCTACCTGTCCTGAAACTGGTAAATCGAACGCAGCTGTAGCCATCCCTGCTGAAAAACATTTTCAAACTGATTTAGTACTCTGAACGTTCTGGATACAAAGCTTGAAGCTTGATACTGGCCAAATGTAGTTATCTTTCCAACCTTTCTCACCCCTCCTGATCTTCAATGATAGGGTTACTGACCCCATCCTAGCGGAACCGAAGGCTGTCGTCGGCTATGATTGAGATCCCCGTCAAAACACATAGTACCTGTTCGTACCGCATGGTTGCAGTTATCTATGACCTCACGTGGTTGATTCTATTCAGGGGTCGACATGTCAACCCTTTCATGATTGTGGGCGGCTGTTAGCGCTCAGCCTTTGCCCAGACTTTTGTGTATGTATTTACTCTATCCTTTTGGCAGAATCGAACCACAGACGAGTCTAGCCAAGCCATCTTGTCTAGAGTCCACATGCACTTTTCCACACGTATTTATGATTTTCTGTACCTGACTGTTCTCAAGATTTTCCATGTGCATCGGCGCCGCTTTGAGACCACCTTCTCGTGCATGAGCGCTTATCACCTTTTAGCTGTTTGTCCTCTTCTGCATGCGTGGGCTGACGTTGCCATCGCTGGTTACCACCAGAGCCGCTTTCCAGCGCACAGGTTCTGGTGTAGACGCTCACGTCGTCAATGCCATGCCAGTCGTTCTGACCACCACAACTCATGTTTCCATGTACCGCACATCGCTCCCGAATGTCATTGGCGCTCGCCAAGGCCGGGCAAGTTCCACGTGTCATTGGGTGACAGTGACGTCAACCGTTTTCGATTTTATTTTTAGCATCTCTTTTCTCCTTCATTTTCCTGGCGAAGGGTTTGGGTAAGGGTACTGTGTTTCTGAGTTTCATCGCTATATCTGTAAGTGACTTCGCTGCACTTTCGATATGCGTATAGGAGACGGGGAATATCACTTGATAAAATTTACCATATCACCAGCCTTTTTCCCATTGGCGTACTGGACTTTTAAAGCAGAGGAGTAGAATTGAAACAAGCTTTCCTCAGTCACCGGGTAGAATTCAGTTGTGTTTCTGCGGTTTACGGCTAGATCGGGCTAGTACCGGCGGTTTTCTCCCGTGGAATGTCGTAGAATGGTATCTTAGTATATAGTGTACGAACAATGTTCCCTGACAGAACCTTGTTACGAAGAAAGCACCGAGAAAGCTTAAGTATCCGTGATAATGAAAGCTGGACAAGAGAGGCCGAAACCCAGGTAGGGTGAACGTAGCCAAAAAAGATCAGGACTGAATAACAATTGGATCTCGTTGTGAACCGGCACTCAAATGGGACCGGTGTCATCGGACCGACACTCGTCTGTAGATATCGAGCACATGGAACTGTTCCTACTACAACCGCGTGCACTCCAGGGCTGCCTGGGTCCATGATACGTTCGTTGTACATACTTATTGTTCAGAGCTAACTTTAAAAATCGATGCAGGGGACCTGTTTGAGCATGATTGAATCAGAAGCTAATCGTCATCAAAAATCACTGATCGAAAAATTTCGCCAGACCGCCATAACCATCAGGCGGCATGCGCGCCATACGGTACAATCTAGTGGGCACCACATGAACACACTTTGGACTCGCCAAAACCGTTCCTGGGCTGCTTGTTTTCCAACTACAGAGCCAACTTTAACCTTGCTCGGTGGCGTACGTGATCATGCATGCGCTGGACACTAGAAGGCAATCAGGATGCATGTCTTATTGCGATATCAATATAAAGGGCGAGATCCGTTCGTGCAGTGTGCCCACTGATCCTGTTCAAAAGCCTCGATCATCGACTGAATATCTTCCGGGAGGCGTAACTTTCCGAATCGTCCTTCCGGCGATAGCAATCGGTGCCAAGGAAGAATTCCATGTGCATCCGTCTCTTCCTTCTTGATGCGACGGCCGTTCAGAGCGCTGTATCCAGATAAGGGTTGCTTATAAGAATAACTTTTTCTTTTAGTCTACCCCAGTTTTTTCTTCGGAACTTCCACCCCCACCTCCAACTACTTATGGTCGAGAAAAGCGAGAAGTATCTACCTCGCGTAGCCTCTCACGACGAGAAACATTACCACGGCGCCCCCGATGGGTCTAGCATTGTCGAAGGCTCTGAAGGCGTTACCGAGTACGAGCTCGCGACTTTGAGGCACGTTGCCGACCGTCTGCCATATACGTCCTGGCTTGTCGTTATCTGCGAGTTTGCTGAGAGGTGTGTTTGTAACTATTGCAATCTCATCTATTACTTATGCGGTGTCGCAGATGGAGTTACTACGGCACGACAAACATTTACAACAATTACATTCAGTTCAAGCTTCCTCCTGGTTCAAGAACGGGCGCCGTTCCTAAGGCTCTCAGAGACGGTAACGTTGTCGCCGGTGCTCTGGGCCAGGGTCAACAAAAATCATTTGCTCTTCGTACAGTATGTTAACCGATTGTACTGTCCCTCTTTTTCTGAAGCCCTTCGTCCAGTTTAACAGTTTCTGGGTTTACTGCACTCCTTTCATTGGTGGTATCCTCGCTGATACACTATGGGGCCGATACAAGACCATCCTGATCTTCTCTATCGTCTGTCTTGTCGGCCACATCATCCTTACCGCATCTGCAGCCCCAACATCTCTAGAGCACGGTGGTCCCGCTCTTGGGCTTCTTGCTCTCTCTATAGTCATTATGGGTCTTGGTGCGGGGTAAGTCTTCTGAATATCGTTTTGCTTTTGCATCCTAAACATCCAATAGATCCATCAAGGCCAACGTTTCCCCTATGATCGCTGAACAATATACTGGCAAGCTCAGGAAGGAGACTCTTCCTTCTGGAGAGGTTGTTATCAAGTCGCCTGCCGTCACAATTCAGAGCATGTATCTTTGTATGTACACTGAATGTTTCGGGTTGTCCTGGTGTCTCACAGCACGATTGTAGGGTTCTATGCTGCCGTCAACTTCGGGTCTTGCGGCGCCATTTCGGCTTCTTTCCTCGCCCGTGATCACGGCTATTGGACGGCCTTCCTCGTTCCCACTTGTATCTTCGCAATCGTCCCCTTCGTTCTTGTTCTTGGCAAGAAGAATTATATCGTCACGCCTCCACGTGGTTCTATTCTGCTTGAGGTAATTGCCTTTCATGTCTGTCAGTGTCGATCATACTCAATCCGATTCGATCGTCAGACGATTCGTTGCATTAATGTTGCCTTGGCTCCCAAGTGGTCATGGAATCCCGTTACTACCTACCGCCGATGCAAGTCTAGCGACTTCTGGGATATCGCTAAGCCCAGCTATTATGCCGAAGGCCATGTCCCCGCGAAGATCACTTGGGATGATGAATTCGTTGGTGAAGTAGACCGGACTATTAGTGCTTGCAAGGTGTTCTTGTTCTTCCCAGTCTACTGGTTGTGTGAGTATTCGTATCCTCACTTCTCTATGCATTCATTTATCGATCCTACCCAGGTTACTCCCAGATTGACGGTAACCTCGGAACCATTGCTGCCGGTATGACACTCAAAGGAACACCAAACGATCTTATCCAGTAAGTATTTGATCACGTCATACCGCACTAGCTCGAGCTAATGCTTGCACAGAAACCTGAACCCTATCTCCATTATTGTCATGATCCCAATCTTCGACTACCTCATCTACCCCTTCTTGCGCAAGCGAGGAATCAACTTCACCCCCATCAAGCGCATCTATACTGGTTTCCTCGTCGCTGGTCTCGCCATGGTCTACGCCTCCGTCCTCGAGAGCTACCAGAACAAGCTCACGCCTTGTCGTGGTGGCGAGTACGACAAACAGCCTGCTGCATGCGAGATTGACGGTGTGCACTACTCAACACCGTTGAACGTGTGGATCGTCTCCGGACCTTACATCCTCGTCGGCATGTCTGAGATCTTCGCTTCCATCACCTCCCTCGAGTACGCCTTCACCAAAGCCCCGAAGCGCATGAAGTCTGTCGTCATGGCCTTCTCGCAGTTCCAGACCGCACTTTCTTCGGCGCTGAACTTTGCGCTCGTGGCTGTTAACGTCGAGACGAAGTTCGTGTGGCTCTTCGCATCATTCGCTATCGCTTCTTGGATAGCAGGCACCATCTTCTTCTTCGCGTTCCGCACACTCGACAGGCAGGAGTCGGAGCTCAACGCGATTGGACAGGGCGAGCGCTCTGGTTTTGTTGACGAGTCACCGGAAATGACTTCTGGAGCTCAAAAAGTCTGATTACCCCCCCGTAACTATATAATAAATACCTAGTTGACCCCTTATCTATTATGATTACGAATTGTTGTCGAAGTAGCTCTACTTAATTCTCCCAAATGATATCAAAATTTCCAGACTTGGAATATCAACCAAGTCAGACATTCAAAAGAATCGTAGAATTATTGCTCATCACCTCATGAGCTTAACTGCCAATCATAGAGTTCACTAGTGACCTCGCGCGAAACTTAACTAGAAACATCAGAAAAACTTGCCAATAGGCTAAAGGACTGTTAGTACATAGAAAACCTAAGATTATATTGGGTAACCCTGGTAAGTACTTTACAGAGAGAGAAACAAAATCGCCGAGAACACTTGTTGCATCCTGCCGAGCACCAGAAGCTGCGAAAGATCCGCCATGTCGATGAAGATATCGTAGGAAGGTGGCAGTACACGTAAGCACTGACATGTAGTATTTGATCATGGTCAAAGCACATATAACATATTAAACAGTTTTCTCAATCAAGAGGACATCATGTTAGAAGTTTAGAAGAGTAAAGAGTAAAGAGCAAAGAAAGAGTTAAGGCTTGACTATTAACATACAAGTACAACAAGTAAATAGTTACAATCTATGATGCACTTGTATCTGCCTGAGACCCAGTGTTTGAGTTTGCCGTTTCATGGATTCCTAGCATAACAGAGGGCCCCTGAATCATTATTGCAACCAGTATTGGATACATACTCTGTAAAAAGTGTGAGTGAAACTTGTGATATCTCCAGATCAGTTACATACAGAAAACATGGTATAAATCATGAGAAGTACGTCCATGAAAATCTGGGATGATGTCCATTGGATTGCTGGTAAACCAGGATCCGGAATATGGATGTCAAAATTCAATGCAATGAGCTTTCGATGTGTAATTGATTTCAGACAGCCGGCCTCAACATGGACTGTAACATACCTGGAGCATACAATATACAAATCCTGTCTCAAAAAGCAAAAATAAGACATTCCAAACTTTGCTATGACCTTTAAATTGAGGTTTGAGATTTCTGAACACTCTCCGGTGACCCCTGTTGCTGTTCAGTAAAGCCAACAAAACCTAATGAAAAAACTATCACCAGAGCACATATCCAATGAAGGAGGTCGCCATGACATTAGTCCCCAATGTCAGGCCCAAGCCAATATATTGTAGATAGTTTGAGACAACTCCAACATAGAAGGTGGCTGAGGCACCAATTATTGCTCCTGTGTTGAAAACAATCAAACAAATAAAGGGATACTGGGATAGAATATACCAGCTGTCATTAGCCAAAGCACAATTAGTGTATACAGAGCCCAACGCGTCTTTGCAAAAATGACCCAAGCCCGCCAGATGATCAAACCGTCATTTGCAAGAAGCTGTTCAGCAGTTAAGATAGATATATATATTGAACATAGAGTCAATTTACTGGAATTGTCTCAAAAGCATTACTTGCGACATTCCAGGAGTGGATTCGGTTGTTAGTTAATATACGCTTCTCTGGCAGGGGTGTACCAATATTATCAATCATGCCAAGGCGCATATACAGAACCAGTTCTCCAGTTTCAACGATCACAAGACAAGTGGCAGACAGAAGCCCAAATAGGATTATACCTGCTGTCATTCTGTTTGATTGTTTGCTATAGATGGTATCAATAGGGCATTGAGCTCTTTATGCAAGACTTGGAGACTGACTGCAGAAAGTACTGAACACTGAGTACTCCTAGAGGGATAAGGATTGCTGTATCAACCTTCAGTGCAAAAGAACAGTGATTAAATAACAGGACACACCGTACAAGAAAATAACAGGTACTTGTTCACAAAGTGTCTTGATGATGACACTTCCGAGAGCTCTAATGATTTCTCGTTCCTCGGGAGTCATGGCTGGACGTTCAGGCCGCAATCAGGGTACATATAGGTTCAACATCCAATCTCCATTATATATCATGCGTAAGGTGTTTAAATAAGGAATATGTGGTGCATTCATCTCATCCTGATTATGATGAACACATCAAGATATCCTCCACAGTTACAATCAATCTTCCTTGTATAATTGTACTTTAAAAAACTTGAAACTGGTTCCTTCAGGCGGGTGACAACCAGAGCTTGTTTCAACCTAATTGCGTTAGATCATAAGAGTATGATTGCACTGTAGAGGTTTGACTTGTTGATATGAACACATTAAGCATATACATATTTACACATACAGCATTTGGCATGAGAACATTCGGGACATGCTTACCCGCAAATTAGCCTGTCCCGTGCATAGCATTTACCAGGCATCGCAACAATCTACGGCTGTCCCGTTAGACGCCTGTCGACCTGTGCAATTCGACGCGCACGGCATATTTGTGACCGCCTGTAGTCGGACCTATAGATCCTCATGGTTTTCTTGCTGAAGTTCTTTTAGGATAGTCCCTTGTGCATCGATTGGTACTCACTAGCATCCGTGATTTCAAGATCCAACTATGTGTACGCGATGTATCCATGATACCGTTCATCATAGATATGTCTCAGTTGAGTCACCTCCATTCTCCATTGACCTTACATATCCCATTTTTCCCTTGCTTGCTCCCATGATGACCCAATTTCCAGGATTTCAGGAATGGACGGGCAACAAAACAGGAGCGGAAATCTGTCAACACTGCTCGCAGGCTTGATCTCCAACGAAGGGTGCATAATTGCGAGATGACTGCGAGAATTACCTTATGTGGACTATCAATCCATCTGAGCCTTGGCCTCCTTGGCACAGGACTGGAGCAGAGTAAATGACTTGGCCCTGTCATAGCACAACGTTACTAGATATGGGATCTGTCAGCATCAAAGAGATATGACAAACCAATGAACTTCAATGGGGAAGTGGTCAATGCCGTACTTGGTACTTGGTACTTGGATGTTCCAGAGAATAGAAAGTGCCGGTAGACTAACCGATGAGAAGCTTGATCCCAGTACAGTTGCGGACAATCAAAATCGACAAAAATAAACAATCCAATTTCGGAAGGTCAACTGACCCGCAGAACCCTCCTTTTATCATGAAAACATATAATCAGGTTTCCCAGCGTGCTATGATGTCTATTGAGGCTGTTTTGAACTAGATACAAGTACTCCAGTTAGTCAAATTTTGGTAGAAATTGCTCAAAATATTGGCTCTGGTGTCATACCTGGGACAAGATCCAAAGTTTTATAAAAGATCAAAAATTGATGCAGGCCCACAGGGCCTGTTTTATACACTTGACAATTAGTTTCTCAAAATTCAAACATGGTCTAAATCTAATTTTTAGACAGAAACAAATAAATAATTCTGTGCATTTTCTGCAGCAAGATCAAGCATTTCCATAGCAACTGCAAATTTGAGCCAGATACTATCCTTTGCATTTGGTATTGTTGAAGTATGACTGAAGTGTGCTCAGCCGAGACGTCGCCACCTCGATCAGTTTTATTGCCTAATTGGGAATACCTCTAGTTTTTGCACTGATGCCAGGAGCCACAGTGCATGATCGGTATTTACTATTCTTTATTCACAAACCTTATTTTATTTTCTTTTACCTACTTAGAATAAACATAACACTACCCTCAGTCAACAACACATTTTGGAGTGACTGAGGGTAAGCTTATTCTTACTTACTTTTACATATACATATTGACTTACATTGCTCCCTGTAGACTAAGACACTGTTTTATTCTATAGGTAATATATCTCAGTCAACAACATATTTTGGAGTGACTGAGGACTAAAACACTGTTTTATTCTACAGGTATCTGTTGGATATTTCTAGGCTGAGTACTACTTGTAGAATAAACAAAAACTGATGTCACACACTTATTTTTGCATTGTCCATGGGTTATTCATACTAGAATGTTTACATTCATTTTGTTCAGAATTCTAACAAACCTTGCAGCAATGATCTTTTTTAGATAAAAGTGACTTTTAAACACTGTAGTACCACTAGAACAACAGTGCCTTTGCCATTCATCTCTAAGGGCACATAGTAATGCTAGTACCCCTGCTTGCAGAAAGTAGATATTATTTTTTGTTGGGTGGTGGTCGATGCATGTTGTGCAGTGCAAAGGAAGCTCCCAAAGGAAGGCTTTGCTTTGGAAGCATGTAGGTATAAAATAGCAACAAGGCAAGGAGGCAAGCAAGGATGGAGCATGGCATGCAGAGGTTGAACCAGCAATGATGCATGGTCATGATATGTGATGGGCATCTTGGTGGTAGCTGAGAGAGGCTTTGGCACAGGCTGAAAGAAGTGCTGGAAATTGCCAAGGCCAGTGCTGATGTGGCGGCTGCAGGTGGTGATGGCTGAGGAGTGCCAAGGATAATAGTGGCTGGTGGCGATGACAGGCAGTGATGGCCAAGGATTGCCAAGGTGGTTGGCCAAGTAGTGGTCCAGGCCCAGGACATTGTGGAGGCTGGTTTGGAGAGGTTGAAGTCCCAGAACTAGGGCTGAGTACCAGTGGTTGATAGCAGGTCGTGACAGAAGCATGGCACCACCACAAGCATCAAGAGTGCAGATGGCCAGTCCATCTAGTTGGGGACTGACCTCATCAAGTTTGCTCTGGATGTATCAGGGCCTCAGAAACCTCACCTCATCAGAGGCCTAAGCCACCCTCTCAACACATCAGAGATGGAAGTTGTATAACAGAGTTACAAAGTCTTGTGGCTTACAATTGCATAAGTGAATCAGACCAATCTATGGTATTGACACTGTACAAAAGTAAAAACAAGACTGCTTAGCTAAGCACTAAGCAGTTGCATAAATCTACAGAATTTTACTATGCTTGAAGGCACATGCACAATAATATTATATAATGTAATAAAATAAACTCAAGAAAAGTACTATTGTCCAAGAAAGGGCTCATAGATGCACTGCCTGTTACATGCCCCATTTCAGACCAATGTATTGGTCTGCATCCTGATAGGCACAAATGTGCTTTTATTGTGTGTGTGTTTTTTTTTGTGCACGCTATATGCATGTGGCTTGAAAGTATGTTTGATGATGGAGTATTTTCCATCAACAATCCATGCAAATCAGTCAAACTGATGAAATTTGTCTTGGGCAATTTGCTGTTCCTCAAGAGGCTCCATAACCTCCACTGGCTCTCTGCTTCCCTGCATAGCTGTGGGCGCCATTGCCATCTTCACATTAGTAGCAATGTGAGTTGCTGGTGGAGATGGTGTGCACTCCTGACCTAAGGGTCCAGCCACTGAATGCTCTACCACCACTGGTGATGCCATAGCAGGCAGTAGGCAGGAAGATCCCATAGTCACTGACAGTGCTAGAGACTTCTGAGAGTATGCCACCAATGGTGGCAATGCCTACAGCAACAAGGGAACAGAGTTAGGATCTTCCTCCACATAATAGTAGAAGCCCTGCACTCCAGCTTTGACTGCCTTGTTTCCTTCTTCCTGCAGCTTGTGGAGGAGGCAGTAGCAATCATTGTAAAGGCAACCCTCCAGAAGTCGTGGCTCAATCACACGACTAGCAGAGGGGAATCCAAAGTTATATTAAGTATGATAATCAACAATACAATGGTAACTAATCACCTAGCAGAGGGGAATATAAAGAAGACAAGTCTAAGAATCTCTACTGCTTAGTGTGGTGCATTAGCAGGCGGTGGAGGCATGCGAACAACTGTACAGATGACCAGAGCTAACTGTCAGTATCCGCTGACCACGGAGGCTCAGTCTACTGGGCGAATACCTTACATGGTGATCACCATGTACACAGACGCAGAGCACTGAGAGGGCGCGAGGCGTAGGAGACTAAGGCAGGGTGGGGGTGGTGTGCAGGGGAGTGCCAGTAGCGCCAGCGAGTGGGTGAGTGCTGGGGAGGGTGGAGGACAAGTGCTGGGGGTTGGCGCGAGTCCCAAGAGTACAAGAGGGCAGGATGAGTGAGCGCCGGTGAGTGAGCAAGTCCCGGAGATCAAAGAGATAACGGGCACGGGGACTTAGCAAGTCCCAGGGATAGAAGCAGAGCCGGGGAAGTTAAGCGGCCAAAAGGGGAAAGAGTCAAGATAAGATAAGGGGAGATGGAACAGATTAAGTCGAGAAGAGGGGTCGGGAATAGAAGAACCAAGAGAACTTAGAGTAGAAAGGGAGAGGAGAGCAAATAGAATAGATTAGAGGATAAGATGAGTAGAGATGAGATAGAGAGACGATACAAGGCAAGCATGATAAGAAAAGAAGCAAGTAGAAATGATGAGACCGGACGTGTGAGAATATGAGACAAAGACGAGAACACAGCAAAACAATACGAGGCTACAGTAATATCAAGACTAGAGTACTACTTACTACTCTACAACTTAAATACTACACAGTACATAGGGCCCAGGGCTCAGGCCTGGGTTCCAGTGGCAGGTTGCGGCGCCGGGGCTTGGAGTGAGACCCGGGGGCCACGTGGGGCAGGGCGAGGTTGAGACATGTCGCGCAGCACAGAGGTCTTGCACTGGAAATGCAGAGACATGCGGTGGTGGGGCGGTGAGGAGGGAGCGGGAGTGGGGTGTGATGTGCGGAGGTTGGGTCAGCGGTGATGCGTGATTATGATGCGTGATGGGGGTCCTGGCGTGGGCTGGGGGTGACAGGTGGTGCCAGCGCTGATGTGGTGGCTATGGGCAGTGTGATAGCCGAGACTGGCACTGATGTGGCAGTCACGGCAGTGATGGCTGAGGATGCCGCAGGTGGGGGTGGCTAGTGGCGTTGACAGGCGGTGATGGCTGGTGATGGCCGGGGGTTGCCGAGGGAGTTGGCCGGGTACCGGTCCAGGCCCGGGGCGGTCGTGGGGGTGGTTTTGGGAGGGTTGGAGTCCCAGGGCCGGGGCTGAGTTCTGGGGGTTGGTAGCAGGTCATGACACTAACCTCAACCTTGAATAATGCTTGAAAGGAAAGTGCAGGAAGTTCTGGAGGTTTTCCAAGAAGGAACTGACCTCAAAATATCTCCAAAGATCTTTGAAGGTCTACAGTGAGGTTTAGAGCAAGCTCTGGGGGTCCTAAAGAGTGGCACAAGAGGTGGACTCAAGTGTAGAGGAGTGAATTAAAGAGAAGTCAAAAAATGGAGGTCCCCTAACATCACCCCCCCTCTAGCATGTGGTGTCTCAACATGCAGAGTAGAAGAAGTTCTAGATTGCCTGGTCTGCTGGCAAGATGGCATAGATTCCCTGGATGGCCCAGAATGTGTCTGGACGTCTCTGGTGAAACTTTCTGACAAGCCTTGGTGCATGCACATTTTTCCATGGTTCCCAGGACATATTTTCTATCCCATAACCTTTCCACTTCACCTTGTACTGTAGTTGCTGTCAAAATAGGTGACTATTCAGGATCTCCTCCACCTCATACTCCTCATTATTGTTGACCACTACCAAGGATGGAGGGGGCACTGAGTGTTGCCCTAAAATAGGATCCTCCCAAGCTGATGTTAGCTTAACCACATTGATTACCAGATAAAGCTGGTGCATTCTCATTGGGAGTCAGAGTCAGTAGGATAGTGAGCCTACCTGTTGTTTCACTTTGAAGGGTCCTAGTTGACAATGCGAGAGCTTCTTTAATGGTCAGGTGGTGGTGATGTCAAAGGCATCCAAGTAGACCTGATCTCCAGGCTGGTACCTGGGTGCTGGGGTACTTCTGCAGTCATAGTATTGTGCCATAATGTCCTTTGGCTTAAAAGCCCATGCACAAGTGATGCCTAGTATGTAGGAAGAAGGGTAACACTTGAGTGGCCACATGAGCATAGTTGTTGTACTGAAACTTAGCATTCAAAAGTCACTCATCCCAGTCACCCTGACGCTCATTGCAAAAGAGGCAGAGGTACTGCTTGAACTCCTGATTCACACAATCAGTCTAGCTATCTGACTGCAGATGGTAGGCAGTAGAGGTGTGAAGCTTCACATTGAGCAGTTGATAGAGCTCTCTGGTGAACTCTGCTACAAACTGTGGCCCATGGTCAGACATATAGGCATCTGAGAGGCTATGAGAGCTTCCAGACATTCTTCCAGTATTGGTTGGCAGCATTCATGGCAGAGTAAGTAGTGTGAATGAGGATAAAGTGTGCTCACTTGCCACAGAGGTCCACCACTACCCTGATAGCATCCATAATCATGAGTATCAAAGAGCTCTACAATGAAGTCCACAGAAGCTACGCTCCTTTGTTCTGTGGAGACTGGTAGTGGATACAGTTGTCTAGTGGAGAGGTAGCATTGGGGCTTGGTCTGGAGGCAAAGATTGCATGTACTGGTGTAGGATCCAATATACCAGGACATCTGAGGCCACTAGTAAGTCTAGGACACTAGCTTCAATGTCTTCTATCAGCCAAGGTATCCAGTAATGCAAAAGTCATAGTGCTGCTTGACAATTCTCTGGCAGAGCTCCAGGATATTGAGCACATAAATGTGATCCCAGAAGGTCAGGAGCCCATTTCTAAGAGCCCATTCATCTGCATGGACCAACTTGGCTTCAGTGATGGGTCCCGACTTCAAGGCTATGGCCACCTGAGCAACATATCTTTATAGCAGCCATCTCAGCTTCCATGCTGAATGTCCTGGAGGATGTCAACTTCCACTCTCTGGATGGCCAAGCTCCATAGCCTGGATTGTGTCAACTCTGGCCATAAAAGCACAATGTTGCTGTTGTCATCTCCTCCAGTGCCTTAGTCTGCTCTCCAGAACAGAGCATCAGGTTTTTCCATACTCTGGCCTGGCTTGTAGTGCAGCAAAAAGTCAAAGTTAGCTAAGTGAAGGGACCACTGGGCCTATTGATGGTTGAGCTTCTTGGCCATTCAGAGGTACTTATAATCTGTCCAAACCTCAAACTTGTGCTGTGCACCCTCTAAAAAGTGCCACCATTCCTCAAAGGCTTAGATGATGGCCAGCATTTCCTTGGCATGGATGTTGTAGTTACACTCTACTGCATTCAAGCTCTCAGAATAGAAGGCCACTGGATGCCACTTTCCATCATCTTGGGACTGTTGCAATAAAATAGCCTCTAGTGGCAAAGTCAGAGCTGTCAGCTTCCATGTGAAAGGGAGAGTTGTTATCTGAGAAGAGGAGGACAGGCACAGAGTCAGCTCCAGGCAGTGTCCTTTGCAGTGAGGTCAAATAGAGGGTGGGCATGATGGGAGAAGTTCTGAATAAGCCTCTGGTATAAGTTGGTGAAGCCTAGAAAGGCCTGCACCTTCTTCTTGTTTTTGGGCTCTGGCCACTTTGCCATACCTGCCACCTTCCCCAAGTTTATCTCAGTGGCTTCATGCAAGATGATCAGCTTAAGATACCTGGTCCAAGTCTGCTCAAACTCACACTTCTCTGGCTTGAGATAGAGCTGGTGCTGGCAGTGGTGCTCCTCAAGCGTTTTGGTGTAGATGAAGATGTCATCAAGGTATACACACACTATACCTTCCACAATGAGGTCCTGGAAGATGTTGTTCATCATTGTTTGGAAGGTGGCTGGGCTATTGGTGAGTCTGAAGAACAAAACAAGAGGTTCAAACAGTCTCTAGTTGGTCCAGAAGGCAGCCTTCCACTCATTCCACTCATGAATGCACACATTTTGGTAACCCCACTGGACATCTAGTTTTGTGAAGTACTGTGCTCCCTGAAGGTTATTGATGAGCTTGGAAATGAGGGAGAGTGGGTAGCAATTCTTCACTGTCATGGCATTAAGAACATGGTAGTCTTGGACCAGTTGGAGAAAGCCATTCTTCTTTTTAATGAAGAAGACAGAAGAGGCCATTGAAGAGCAGATGATTCCAGAGTTCAGGTTCTTCTGAAGGAAAGCATCAAGCTTGTTCTGTTGTTTAAATGCTAACAGGTAGACCTTACAGCTGGAGGGCTTGGAGTCTAGTATCAATTTGATTGCATGGTTCCACTGCTTGCACTTCAAGAGTGAGTTAAAGGAGGCCTTAGAGAACATGTCCTCAAAGTTGTGGAGATACTGAGGCACTACATCCTGGAATGCCTAAAGCAGGGAGTTGATGGAGAATGCCTGGACCAACTGCTGAGATGTGGTCTGGCTAGCTTGGATCTCCTCAATGAATGGCAGTGAGTGCAGGGTGGTCACATAGATCCAGTCTCTAACTTCTATTGCCTCATCTAGAGACTCTGGGTTGTGGATGCCATGGGACTCCCCTCCCAGCTCCTCCTTTGAGGCTCTGCCACTGTCCCAGTTGTCCTTGTATAGGGCCTCTCTATGGGAGAATGCCAGGAGTGGGGGGTCCAAAAGGTTAAGGTCCACAAAGGGTAGGTGGCCTGCATAGCGAGCCTAGATAGCTGCACGCTTCCAAGCTCTGGCCTGGCACTCTTCCTTGACTTCAGTTGCACAGGTGGAACACCTCTAAAGGCACCAGCTCATGGTTACCTTGCTTTGGGCCCAGTCTACTTCATAGTTGTGCTTCCAGAGCCAAGTGAAGCCAAGGATCATGTCCTGCTTGCCTAGGCTAGTGACTACAAAAACTGTGTGTTTGGTGTGGGTCCGATAGTACTAGGTCTACAACAGAGCTGATGGCACCTGCTTCATTGGGTGTTCTATCAATGTTAAACATTGAAATGGGCTTAGAGAGCGGCTGTATAGTTAGGCTGTAGCACTTCATAAATTTTGTGTCTAGAAACAGTCCTCTCACTTTGTTATTCAGAAGAGCAGTGACTCCATGGGTTTGTTGTGTATCTGTGGTCTTAATCTCCATGTCAAGGCATAGTGAGTTTGCTGAAAAGTTGAGGCCACCACATACTGCTGGGGCAGCCAGCTTTCCCAAGCAGAGGAACAATGCAGAGGAGCTTAACAGGTGTGAGGAAGCATGGCTTAGAATCTAGAGGTGGTGTTTGTACATCTGAAAGGGGAATTTGAGGTTCTTCTATCTCAGAATGGTTGACATCAGGGTGTGTATTTGCATTTTCTAACAACAGACATGTGAACCTGTTAGTATCCAGCAATGAAGGTGTACATCTCATTCATTGCTTGACTAAAAATCCTCTTCTAGGCCTGGGAGAAGGGCACAAGTGCCACTCTCCTCCAGAGTCAACTCCAGTGCTGGCTCATCTGATGACAGAGCTCCAGCAGTGTCCTTTGTGGCCAACAATTGCAAGAGAAGCTCCTTCTGCTCTGCAGTGGAGAGGTAGCACACCTCCAAGTCTAGCAGGCAGTGTCATGCAAAGTGCTCTGGCTTTTTGCATCACAAGCACAGCAGTGGTGCAGGGTGATGCTGCTGAGTGGTGTCTAAATCTATGGGAATACTGAGTGCATGGAAGCAGGGTGCTAAAAACTCACCACCAGAGTGGGGTGGTGAGCGAGGTGCATCCAGCATAGCTCCTGGTGGATCTCCATGAGCTGCCACTGGTCTTAGGCCACCTTGTACCAGGAGGAGATCTGCTCATTGTTCAGGTGGCCCTTGACAAGGTTGTCAATGCGCTCCTTCAATATGGAGTGCAGGCCGTCCCAGATCATAAGGCAGAGTTGAAAACCATCTAGGTAGGCTGCTTGCTTGACTAATGCCTGGAGGGAATCAATGTATTCATCCAATGTCTGCTTTCCCTGCTTATACTGCTCCCTATTACACAGCACTGGTGCAGCAGGGTTAATTGGGAAGAACTCTGCCTGGACATCCTTTTCAAAGACATCCCAGTCTGTAAAGCTTCAAACATCTCCAGGATATCAAAGCACACATAGTGTGTATGTGGAGGCCCACCTGGCCTTCATGTATAATAGCACCCAAGCTATCTTCAATGCATTGGAGTCAAAGACATCTCTGCTGAGGTGAATATAGGTGAGGCAGGACTAGAGGTGTAGTCACTATCATACATGTCTGGGAGTGCCAGACATGGGACCTATGCCTGACCTGCTGGAGCTACTGAAGCTATTGAAGAAACTGCCAAAGCTGCCAGAGGTGGTTCTGCCACTGGATGTGGTGTAAGGGCAACTTCTGAGAGTTGCAGCTCAATCACATAACTAGCAGAGAGAAATCCAAAGGTATGTTAGAAATAATAATCAATGATACAATGATAACTAATCACCTAGGAGGGGGACATCCAAAGAGAACAAGTCTAGGATCCCTACTGCTTGGTGCAACACATCAGCAGGTGGTGGAGGCATGAGAACAACTGTATAGGTGACCAGAGCTAACCTTAACCTTAGATAATGCTTGAACAGGAAGTGCAGGAAGTTCCAGGGGTTTTCTAAAAAGGAAATGACCTCTGGAGATCTCCAGAGGTCTAGAGCAGGCCCTGGGAGTCCTGGGGAGTAGTGCAGGAGGTGGGCTGGAGCATAGTGAAGTGCCTCAAAAGGAAGTCAGTGTAGAACAAAATTGGAAGTCCTCTAACACTACTCTCAGCACTTGCTTACAGCCCCAGCACTCATCTCCATCTTCCCCATGCATTTCAGTGCTTGCCTCTCACACATACCACTCCCAAACATAAGCAGTGCTCTTTGCCCTTAGTCTTGTCAGCTCCCTAGCCCTGTTCATTGGTCTCCTATGCCCTGCACTTGTCTAGAGTACTTACTGTGCACATAGTATATTACGTCCACCTAGTAAGGACTTACTCAGTGATCTGAGTCCCATGGTCAGCAGAACCTAACACTAGGCATATGAGTGAGCCAATGAGATTTTGAAGTAAAGACTCCATATATATCTTCAATATGGCTAAGCTATGCTATATTGCTGTCAGGGGACCTCCATTTTTGGTCTACACTGACTTCCCCTTGAGGCACTTCCTTACATTCCAGCTCACCTCCTGTGCCACTCTCCAGAGCTCCCAGGGCTTGCTTTAGACCTCCAGGGCTTGCTCTAGACCTCCGGAGATCTCTGGAGATCTCCAGAGATTGTTTTCTTTTTAGAAAACCCCCAGAACTTTCCACACTTCTCATTCAAACATTATCCAAGGTTAAAGTTAGCTCTGGTCACCTATACAGTTGTTCTCATGCCTCCACCACCTGCGAATGTGCTGCACCAAGCAGTGGGGATCCTCAGACTTGTTTTCTTTATATTCCCTCTGCTAGCTGATTAGTTACCATTGTACCATTGATCATTATTCCTAATATAACTTTGGATTCCCCTCTGCTAGTTGTGTGGTTGAGCTGCAACCCCTGGAGGTCAATCTTACAGTTGCAAGTTCAAATAACAGTTTGATCGAATTGGTATGTGATGTTCTAGAAGTAATCCATCAAAAGCTGGTGTAGTATACTATATTCAGAAATCAAGGCCTAATCTTCAACAAGAGTTGGACAAAAATATTTTCATATCCTGTGCTGCCATTTTCTTCATTCCTGCTATATCATGACAGAACTTACAAATCATGTCTCTTCCAAATGTTGAAATCTTACACAAAACCTAAGGTTCAATGCTATAATTTCCTGATTAACAATTGAGAAAATGCTTGAAAATAGCCAGAAAGACACTGATTACAACTTTATGAAGCATATCAGATGTTACCATAGAATGAAAGTAAAATCTGTGTTTACTAAGCCGGGTTGAAAATGCATCCAAAAAGTGGTGTTAACTCACAAGTCAATGATGCCAATTAAATGTGTTCTTTGTTTTTGAACTTATCCATGATGATGTCAAAGATCCATCTTTAAGCAGAGCTTTGATCATTTTACTTCAAACTCAATATTTCTTCTTAAATATCAACTTTCATGGTTCCTGTCACTTTGAATCAAGCAATCTACTGAGTTGTGTAATTTCACCTATAGGGGTCAAGCACAGTGGGCATGGATACTGAATAGATACTCGATGCAAGTTGCAAGAATTTTAGTGATTGTCAGCTTGAATGCAAAATCAACAAAAGGCATACCTTTCAGAATAATCTATAGAATAAGTGGCAAAATGTGGAAACCAGTGTTGAAGATTTGAATGAACAGCATGTGAAAGAAGTCCATTCATATAGATATTCATGAAGTCTGAGACCAAGATACATGTAGGCCATATTTCAGAGCTGAAACTGTTAGAAGAGTATGTTACTGATGCGAAGCACTTTCAAACCTTGGAATCAGGATTGAATGATGGGGACCCACATTATCAGTGAAGAAAAAGTGAAGAAAATGATTAAAACGGACGACCTTACAACACTCTATGTTGACCGCTATTCAGCATCTTCAGTGTGCACCCCACTGCTTGTTGATGCATGCATAAATTGATTGCTGACTTCTAATGCCTTTCAGGGGCCATTGAGTCTCATGTTTATTAGAAACTGTACCTGGACCTAGATTGGATAATACAAGATTTTTCCCTCAGTTTGTTATAATCAACTATATTGTTACTATACCTAGATAGGATAATACAAGATTATTCCTATGGTATAGTCAGTAAGTATGTTTGAGGTGTGTTTAAAAGTTGACTCACCCTCAGTTCATTATAATCAACTGAGGGTGCTATCTACTCATGTCAGTGTATATATATCTGAGTGGTGAACAATGATTCCATTGTTCACATTGTTGAGTGAAGCGGTGAGACAATGCAGGGGTCATAGTGGCATTGTGATAGTGTAATATCTCAATGGTGATATCCCAACAATGTTCTCATCTGTTGTCATGTGGAAAGCTGAAGGCCTGTCCTATGCAGATGCTACTGACTGAGCCCGATGTCGTTATCCCAGCATTGATATCTATGACAAAACATTGATTCCCTATATTATCCAACGTCATAACAACAAGATTCTTGGAGGGTGGATGAGGGTTATTGCTTTTGACTCACAGGGTCACCCCATGTGCCTCTTTGTCACACACCTCAAGGATGATCCAAATGCAGTTTGGGATAGTTATAGTTGGTTTGTTTAGTTGGTTTGTTGAAGACAAAGAATGTGTAGCCTATGGATGCATGATCTTCCCTGAAAAAGAAGACTATTGATACAAGGGCATTGCAAGCTGAAAATGGTAAGCCACAATGAATGTTGAAAACTGTAGACATACCTTGTATAGAATAAACCGCTGAACCCACACCAATGGCAGGAAACACCACGTTGACAAGAAAGAAGTCAGACTGATGCAAAGGCAATGGCCAAGTGATGAGATCACAAATCCATCACAACATCAGAATCTCAACGTTCTGGACAGGTGGCTGTGCTCAGTGATGGCCACCATCATGGATCACTGATCTGTGAGGATATCAAGATCTCAGTGATTGCATCACAATCTTGGAGTTGGCTAGACAAGTGGCTGTGCCCAGCAATGGCTGCCATCACAGGTCATTGACCTGGTGATGGGACATCAATCATGACCCAAGAAACTCTGTTGTTGTATCTACCAACTACCACTACTACCTACACTCACCCATGGACCATCTACCTTGCTGTCATGTGCACAAACCCATGGGAGGGATGGATGGAGAATGAGGGAAGGACCGGTCAGCTAGGACAATGCCAGAGGGATGGTTTTTGCCGGAATAAGGCTAAACCATTCCTCCGGGAGGGTCTGGACATGCCAAGGCGGCAGCGGCACTCCAGGTGTGCAAGGAAAGCGACAGAATGACACAAACTGCACCTGGCCCGTGCGCATCACCAAGAGGTATAAATAGGAGGGTTATTGGAGGGATGTCAAGAAAGCAACTAGCTGCCACGGCACGGGATCCCCAGCAAGCAGATTCTAAGGCTTAGGAGCAGTAGTTAGTCTTCTTAGGAATACATTGGTTTTAGCTGGGAATTGAAGCTGGTTTAATTACATTTCACTTAGTGTGAATTAGACAACCTCAAAACAAATAAACTATATTATTTCATTTATTAAAAGTGCGCGCGCGTGTAACTAAAGCCCGACGCAACTAAAGCAGATAGATTTATTGTAATCTAATCAGATAAGCCTATCAATAAGATTAAAATAAATCTCATTTCGCATCACTATGAGAAGGCGAAGTTTATGACGATAGTAGATCCATATAATCTAGGTATTGATCACCACTCATACCTACACGTAACTTTTATCGACCCTTTCCTTTCTTTGCCTTTTTCCTGGCTATTATGGCGTTTTTTTATGACCTCAACTATCATCAAGTCCGACGTTGGATCGTTTGAATCAATTATCTGAAGAACCTTAGGGCTTCAATTTAAACTGACAAAGATTAGCGTCAGGTTCTCACAGCACTCCATGTCACACCCTCCGAGTCATCCGTTTTTCATAGATCGTACAAACCACACTATAAAGCTCGCCCAGGTTGCCGGTCAACCCTGAATTTGTATATCTACCATGTCCTGGTTGAAATTCAGATTGACCTAAATCAACCTGAGGTCAGAACCTGTAGCTAACACACACTCATTTTGATCATCAGAAGGGAAACCCATATCTCAGTATCAGGTATCAAAACACTGAATTATCTGCTAAGGTCAATAATACGGCTAATGTCGTGAAATAAATAAATATAGCAGCAGAGCCAAGAGATCTATTCCACAAAGAAGTCAAAATAAGGTCACCGCCCAAAAAGTAGAAGAGACGTGAACAACATCCCCCCAAGCCCGCCGAGTACACCAATCACAGTCCATTTGATGTAATCATTGAATGGTTGCTGTGGTGACAGCGTATCGTCGACTGTGCTCCAGAAAGAGTACAAGACAATGCCTGTCACAAAGGCGATGATTGCATAGACTAAAAATACGACAGGCAAGGCCATGATGACACTACGCCTCTGCCATCGCACAATAAACAGATTGTCCGACAGGATGACAATCAAACACCCACCGAAAGCTTCATCAATCCTTCTCCAGCAATGTGGGAGATTGGATTGTCAATCTCGGCCTTCCACCGGAAGAGCGCGACGAGTGTTGAGACCATGGAGAAGCTAGCAAACAGGATTGCAACAAATCCTGCAATCCGCGCGAAATTATCCAGACCTGGCAAACAAAGAAACGTCACCGATGCGCTCAACACAATTGCGGCCTTGCAACAGAGATATGAAAATCGACCAAAGTTTAGCGAAATAGCGAACTCACAATGAACGAAGCGCCTGCGCAGACTAAAAACAACATTGGGCCCGTGCTCCGTACGCCGCTTTCTTCGTCAATCCTGGATTGACGACCTCGTTCGAAGAAGAAATAAGGGATGCCCAGGCAAAGACAAGAGATAATGAAGTCGAAAAAAGCACGTCGGAAAGTTCGTCGTTGCCTGGGTACAACATCATGGTGCCCAATAATGGTAGGAAGAGGTTTGTGGGGGCGAAAGTGTTGTTGGCGCCAAATAGCTATTAGAAAGGAAATATCTATCCAAGCTTGACATTGCCACTCTGAGAACACATACCGACTCTCAAGAGGATACGAGAAACGACTCTGGTATGAAGTATTGTCTGCAATCCGCCTTCATTCTGTTCTATCATATATTGTCAGGAATCTTAGTGGTGCCGAATCATCGAAACACGATATAACCCCTCACCGAATGATCGTAGCAGCGACGTGAGCTCTTGGCACTCTTCTTGTGTGAACGGTGCAGGGACAGGATGATGTGCCGGAAGGAGACGGTCTAACAAGGATCACTATCGGAGGAAGAAGATATTCAAACGCACGTACCAGTCCAAGCCCATGTCAATGTGTCCATGGCTTCTGCCCTTGCATTCGGCGGAAGAGTGACATGTGCAGGATGTGCTTCCATGAAAGACCAGTATCTGAACTCAATATCGATTTCTGACACCGATATGAATCAACAATCGAAGCTTGATAAGAATAATTCAAAGAGACTCACGATCATCCTCCACTGTCTTTTTTGCCCTCCTACTATTCTCTGCATGCGTCGAAGACTGATCATAGGCAACCATTCGCAGACTGTGGTTGACCAAGAACCGCAGAGGGTGGAGGTGTCGCCTGCGACTATTCGCCCTATCTTCTATTAACCACAACTCCATTCCAGCTGGAGCACTGACGCCATCTCTGTGCCTTTCGAAGTACATATTCATGGCATCAAGTCGCCTTTCGTCGCGCAGGTCAATGTCAGCAGTGACGCGGCGCGTGGGGTGCACGTAGTAGACGATGCCATCCGGCAAATGGTATTCAATCCAACCAAATTCACGCAGGCGGGGTCCTGAGTGCGTCGCTTGTGTCGGCCATGTTGACGTAGGGGGTATTCCCGACTGAGGGGAGACGTTGATGATGTTGCGAGACGCCGCACTGGGTTGGAGGTACGATGTGACCTTCGATGAGGTCGCTTGCGGTAGTAATGGGAGTCGTTCACTACGATAAGTTTAGTGGAGGACCGCAAGAAAGAAAAAATGTACGCACTCAGTCTCGTAGTAGCCAGTTACGGTGTTGGAGAGGGTCTGGTTAGACTGTTCGTACACCGACCTAGCATTCGCATTGAGAACAATTTGATGATTGGAGACAAGAAAAGAGACACCTTGAAGGGATAACCTCGTGCATAGGTGGCAAAGGCATAACAACCACACCTGTATCATCGTTCGGATTTGTCGGGGCTTGCGAGTAGGGATTCGATGTTTGTGGCCTAGTTACAATGAAACATCAATAACAACTCGGAGAGAAAAGGCGTGATGTACTCAGGCATGGCTGACGAAGTGCCTTGGTCATGATGGTGGACGGTAATTCTCGGTGTTATAGGGTCAGTGAATGGATTCTCAGTGGGCATGCTCCGAACACTAGATGCTCTGCTCCTCATACTTGCCGTTGTGTTCATGTCTCTTGTCTCCTCCGGTTGGGGATGGGCAACTCCTCCCCATACTTCCTGACCTGACTCGAACGGCGGCAGACTATATCCTGGTGCAACCGATGAAGGCTCCGGTGTAGGCATGTCAGGCACGTTAGAGGTCGGTACTTGAACAGGTGCCGGCATTTCCTGTGGAGGCTGGGGAGGCTCATCCCTCAAACCGGATGGATGTTCGACTTGTTGCGGAGTTTCCACATTGGGCAAGGATGGGAAGACGCTCTCGACTTGCTTTTTGAACTCTTCCGTTGCCTCTGGGTGAGACTCAGACTCGGTAACTACAGGAAGGTCGAAATAGGATGGAGTCTCAGCGGGATGCTCGCGCACTGGAGTAGAAGGTTCTGTGGTGGGCTTGGTGGGCGTCGAAGATCGAGTTGTCTGAAGGACTGGTTCGGCCATCATATCAGGCTCTTGAGATGGTGGTTCCCGAATAACCCTGGGCTGAGGCAGATCATTGTCAAAGTCATCGTTAAAACCTCCTAATCCCACTGTGGACGAGTCGATTACTCGAGGTTTATCGCTCTCGACAGGTTCTGTACGCTCAGGAGATGGAGCTCGGGCGATTTGGGTCTCAGCAAGAAGATCATCATCAATGAATCCTCTTGGTGCGATTGATTCTACGACTGGAGGTTTGTGACTGTCGGTTGACTCTGTACGCTGAAGGGACGGTTCTTTGATGGTCTGCGGCTGAGGCAAGTCGCCTGAGTCGCTGAATCCTCCAGGTCCTGATGTAGTAGTTGGGACGGTCACGGAAGCAAGAGGCTCGTGCCCATCGGTAGAGTCTGGCTGGAAGAGCGAGGGGTCGCGGATAGGCTGGGACTTGGGTAGGCTATCCGGGTCATCTGTAAAGCCTCCCGGGCCCACTGCTGTTGAGTCGATCAGAGGCGGCGGAGTGTACTCTTGTGTGGCCGTTGGGGGCTCGGACGCAGTGGTCGTCTGTGCAAGCGGAGACTGTTCAACGGCAGTAGCAGCAGGGAATCTACTGTCACTTGTTTGCACAGGTGACTCTGGAATGGGGCTGGGAATTGAAGGTTGTTTGGGCGGGAGCTGGAGGGGTGATTGGGTGATTGGGACACTTCGGGGGGATTGGGTGATCGGGACACTTCGCACGGAACCTTTGAGAGATGCAGTGTCACTGTCGCGTTCAGTAGAGGGTGTGCTAGGGCGGGTGGGTGCGAGAGCCATTGAAGCCCGCCGAGCTAAACGAGTCCATCTGGATTTTGAGGGGCCAGGACTACTACTCATGAGTGGAGAGCGCCTCCTGAACGTGTAGCAGTAATGGAGGAGGGAAAGGGTAGCGGTGAAATGAACAAGAGATTACTGCGGGCTTCTTATAAGGAAGTCAATGCCAGGTGTTTTCATCGAGGCTAGGAGTGAGGGGCAAAGATGATGTGTGAATGATATGATGCCTCGTTCTTGTGGGTTCATCACCGAAAATTAACACATCAGCTCCCAAGCATAATGTTCGCCAACGTATTCTGCCGGAAGTCAAAATTAGAAAATTGATTTCAGGGCTTTAGGCACTGAGATTGAACAATGGCCAAGCACACGAGGTCGACATACCTTTTACCTTGGAAGCATGGCGTATAAGTCGAGACGTGTATGTAAGAAAAGACATGTACATACTCAGTTATTGAGGACTGGGTAGGTCTCTATTCAAACAGACTCTTGTGCCACGTTGATTAGTGAAGGGCGTGATTTCAGAACGGAAGCCTCGAGGCATGGCTGTCATGGGGTTCGGCATCATGGCGGTGATTCCTTTCGATTGAGATGGGGACAATTTACATTCGACGCGTTTGAGAGTTGAAAGTCGCAAGCGCGTATAGATGGCTTCAGGACAAGGCAATCTCTTCGTGTCATTGCCTTCAGCAGAGCAGTGGTTGGACGGAAACGGTTGGGATCGAAATTTCGACACTGCCACCGATCAAACCACGGGGATAGCATTGCCGGGTACCCGTCCCCCCGCATCGAATTGATCTTGTATAACGAACCAACTGGAGTCTCCTAATGCCTTTTAAGAACGCACCGAAGCCTTTCAACTTACTAAAGTACCACAGACCCAAGCTTCACTTGAATGAAGCACGTATACCCCCTCTTAGCCAACAGTCGAAACAGTCTGTTCTGCTCTTCAGTGCCTGAGCGGTCTTCCACTGACCTGGCGGTTCCAGGTGTCTACGTAACTTGACAGCCTACCGGCGTCCAAAGATTAATATACCATGTCCAAGAGGAAGGACTGCTGCGGTTCTTGTTGCATTGTTTGTTGGTCGAAAGGGTGACCTATATGTTTTGTTGAGTCGGTGAGCACTTTTGTGCCATCTTATATCAAGAGCGTAACTCACATGCAAGTTTCTCTCGCAATTCGTCAGACGATCAACGAACATGAGATCATACGCAGGAGACACATCTCTTCCAGGCGGGAAGGCCGAGCCTGATGACCGGACCATCGAAGATACTGCTGTGAGCATGCTTTTAAACTTTTTGTTACCCGAGCGAAGGTGTAATGACTCGAGAAGCGTAGGGAAGCTTTTGAAGAGGTTTGTTTCATATAGCGTTCTTATATACGGGTTTCAGGTTTATGATGAGTAGATTGGACTTCCGCCAGACAGGAAAAAGGTGCCGCTTCTCTGTATCCTGGAACCATACGTAGCAGGAAATGCCACCATCGTGACCCCGTAGGTCGACTTTCTGTTGAAGTCTTTCCTGTGCAATTGAATGCTGGGCTCAGCGTCGTTGTTTTGATACTCGACAATACTTTGCGGGTATGCTCTAGACCTTCTTTGACAAATCAAAATTAACGTTATTCATGCAGCCTATACTCAATGACGCGGAAGTAGCTAGCCTCTTCTCACATCCTCTCGCGTCTTTTTTGTCAACGAAGCCGCCTTTTCCTGCCGAGCCCGAACTGGTTGAGGTCCCATATCACTCGTACAAAGACTGGACCTCTCCTGGACCGAATGATACGACCTGGACTACTCGATCTCATCAATTCCTAACTGGTCGCGAAGCAGGCGGGATCAAGCCTGTCTTCGGTCTCACAGCGTACGTCGCCCTCTTTTTCTTCTATTCATACATTTATCTAGTTTGATCATCCATATATGGACGCCGCTAAACCAATTTATGCAGGAGCATCATGATTCGAGTGTCGATGATAGCTTATGGCCACCCGCCCGAGTTCGATATATACCCGCCCGGCATCGAGGCGCCGACTCTCAAAGCGCGTTTGGCGTGGGCGATGCTGAGCAGGCCGCAACTTCGAGAAGCATGTCAACAGGAAGGGTTGAAGGTAGATTGGGATCGTCTAAGACGCATAGCTGGTGTCAAAGAGGATAGGAATGTTCGACATGACCCTCGAAGTAAATTGTGAGATGAAAGCTCTATCGACATCTGGAATTGTATCTTACAGCGTTCATGCTTCTTTGGATGAGTAGTTATGAGGCGAAATTGGGTCTGCAATGAGATAGGGCGAGATTCGGCGGAGATTTGCAAGAGATCTCGCTTTATGACACTAGGGGTGAAATGCTTAACCGGAAGCCCTTCGATTCTCATCGCGACTCTCGAGTCCCCAATTTTTTGATGGTCGGTAAAGCTGGTTGCGAAATTTTATCTTAGCCTTAAAAGCGCAACTCGCTCCAACCGTCCTCATAACCAGAGCAAGATCGCTCTATGTATCTCGAGCGGCGAATTGATCCAACTTGATTACATGCTGCATATCTTGATCGTGATCTGCTTCGGCAGGAAACTTCCCATGCGCGTATACATCAATATGTCAAACTTTCCATTGGTCCACATCCTGCTGTGTGGTCATTCTACCACAGAGGCCTTATCGAGACTAGACGGGGTATTTCCTCCTCCTATAACTAATGAAAACGATCTCCTATTCAAAAAAACGAATTTAATGAGGCCGAAAATTGGTTGGACTTGAAGGAAGGTTGTAGTCCGAAACAATGAACGGCCGCTGGTCAGACGCGGGAGGCGGGCCGGGTGCTGTGCCGGATATGTTTCCAATTACAGCTTATGTCAAGATCGTGTGCATCACTCCTTCACCTTACACCACTACCGTCTCTGCGTTTGAAACAGCGGGCATGCCTGCTCCAGCTGCAGCTGCAGCCATCACCGTCGCAGCCATCGCCAGCGCTGTCGCCCTAGGATATGCGTTTACCAAGGTACCTCGTGTCTAACTCGTTGTTGCCGATTCTGACCCTGTCGTGACTGTCGTAGTTCGTGTACGAGCCTCATCTTGCGCCTAAGCTTGAGCAATGGGCCGAAGAGTTCCTTGCGACTCGTGAGGCTCGAAGAAGGCAGAGGGCAGGCGCAGGACCGGTCCTGGCTACACCCCACATGTATGAAAGACACAGCTCAAATGATAGTGGCGAGGGGGGAGAGACGCTTGTTCAACTAGAGAATCTCGGTTCTAGAGATGTTCGTGAATGGCGAAGCGAAGTCGATCGCAGTCAGACCCTAAGCTTGAGGCGCAGAGGGCGGCCGGGCACTTCGGGGTCCCGTAGTTCACTTGAGGCAAGTCGAATGCTTTGATTTTCTGATCAATAGTAATAAAAGGTCACAGCCTCATGCTGTTTTGACAAGTCCGACTCATGTTATAGTGGACCCCTCTGTACTTTTTGCTCCCAGCCCGACTACGCCCAGTATAGGTGCTTCTCCTTCTGTGCCCCTTCGTGAGGTTAGTTCCAATGCTAGCTCCAGTGCCACCCTCCTCTCTCCTCCTCCCAATCTCTTGAGAGGCCTAGGATTGCTGCCTACGCCAACCCCAAGCTCAACTTTGTCATCTGCTGCTCCGCAGCACCCACCCCACTCTCCCGGGATGATTCCTAGTCTATCCCAATCTTTCCCACTTGAACTAGATCAGGAACACGGTATCGAGCTTCTGTCGGCGCCATCATCTCGACCGGAGTCTCCTTTCTCAGCTTTCTCACAGCCTCTTTCGCCATCATTGCACAGCACCAACTTGGCCAGTTCTCATTACTATTCGTTTTCCTCTCCAAGTGCTCTTCCCCCGGATAACATCACGTCGCCCTCCGCCCGCCCACCATCCCGTGGTTTCTCCGAACTAGACTTTCTGTCAGACTTGAGCAGCGATCATGACGTGCTGTCACCTCCTTGGTCTGATGCACGTGTCCTCACCCAGGAACCACGCCAAATCGATGACGGGTTGAGTGACTCGAGCTGGACCAGTGGAGGTGCACGTAGCCGCTAAGATTGAGTTCGAGAGGTTTGGGCGACTAGAAAGGGGCCCTTTATAAACAGGATGTTATCTATTGCCGTGATATTGCTTGCATCCCTCCTGGACCACTTAATACTTTCAGCATCATTATAACTCGCATCTGTTCATCAGACATCTATCTTTACCATTATCTGTCGGCACTGCTCAAAGTCTCTGTTTTGTACGTTCTCCGCTTCTTCTGTCAAATCTATCTGTACCGCTACCCTTTTCCTATCTTTCTCGCTTCGCGCGCTTCCTGTTATTGTTGTAACTAAGAAACATGATAAAGAAATGTACTATCACTTGTCTATATACACGAGTTTACCCTCAATGCACAGCGCAGCAGCGCAGATCACTCTCGAGTGATTCCTGGTGAGTTAACTCACGCCTTTCTGATTAAAATCAATTAATCAGATGCGCTAGCCAATTGTGTTGTGCTATCATGATCATTGTCAAAGGTTAAAAGGTGTGGATCAATTGACGAGGTGTCGACAAAGATCATCATAAAGATCCTCGGGCAGCGAAGATCCCCTTCCTCACGGCCCCGTGTCCCTGTGGCCGCGTAGTGATAGTCTCAGAAACATGGGCGGCCTCGATCTATGCCGCACATCGCAAGCGTGTCCTTGGGGGTTTTCGAGCGTGAGCTATGATGTCGAAGCCGGATTTGGTCCGTGGTATTCGTAGCTGGACTTTTTCAGTGACTAAAAAACTGAGCACGCGCGCGACGCGACGTCAGTTTCTTCCCCTAGGTAGTACTTTCTTGCATCGCGTGAGCGCTTCATCATAGGAACATCATGATGTACATGTCCCATGCGTAGTCAACGCCCCGATGCCTTCTGTGTAATTCCTCCCTTCCCCCCTTTCCTTCCACCCCTGAAAGCTTCCTTGGCGGTACATATTGAGCAGAGTCGCGCTTCCGAAACTCGGAGTGTGGATCGGGAGCGAGGATGTGCAGAGCGGGATCGTCCTAGTCGTTTTTGGTGCACAGCCAGTAGTTCATTTCCACCCAGACTAGGAAATGGTTGGCCGGGGTGATACTTGGAGGCTGTGCGAGGGTAGACATGGGTGGAGGTACGTTGGTCGGTACGGGGGTCCCGTGGTGGTGGTGTTCGTGGGACCTCGGCTCCCCCTTATGACCAGTCGACGCGCGTCCGCAGCGGTCCTTAGTAGTTCCTTCCCTTCACGGCTAACAAGTAAGAAATTGCAGGCTATTAACATTGGAATGCAAAAACGTCGGGACCGCCGTCGATCGTGGAACGTCTTAGTTATCAAGGCGCCGTATCGTGAGATGACTGGGCCTTCGTATCATGAGATCTGTTTATTTCTTTGATGACTTGTGCGAAAACGTGTGTGTTGGGGAATACGGATTTGGCTTGGCTTGGCTTGCCTGTGAGAGAGGAAAGAAGAGTCAAATGGGGAGCCGGAAGGATGGGCTTGCGGGTGGGTCGAATGGGATGAGGACCCATGACTCCTCGATGTGCGAACATGGCGAGTTTCATTTCTGGCCGGGTGGAGTGGAGATAAGCGGCTGACAAGGTAATTCTTTTTGAGGGTGTAGGCGGATGGAGGATAGGAAATTTCCCTTGTAGGGTTCAAAAGATTTCGTTCGTCGCTCATGTGAGGATTGTTGTGGCTGATGTGGGATCCCCCCCTTCCCTTGATATACCATACTAGGAATGTTTCGGCAGCTGTGTGAGGCCGTTGCTTAAGCTTTGCGCTATGGATCAACTAGGATCTCAGATCTAGGGGCGCTTACGGGGGTATACAGTAAATAGTTAGCCTACTTCTGCAACACGTTCCTGCAGCTTGTTAGCAAAATGAACATGATATTAAATCCAGTGTTTTTTGGACAGAAAAAAGCCATGATGCAGGTAGCGACTAAGAACTGAGATTCTTCGTGTTCGTGTCATTGAGGCTTTCTTAGGGTCATGCCAAAAACGAAGGGAAGGGTAAGTGCCTTCCGAGATTCTGGAAGTAAAAAATCCCTTCGGTGTCATCTAAACATTTTGGGATTTACCTCTGGTAAGTCGAGAAGCGCAAATTCAAGAGACAGTGGCGCTCTGAGCAGATTGTGCCGATTGCTGGGTGGCAAGCGCGAAGATTTCGGCAGGAAAATCTTTAACAGAAGCTCAGGGAGGACTGACGAGCAGGAAGAGAAGGCTGCAGCGAAAGCGGGCCGTTCCGGCTAGAATCAAAAGTGACAAGATACGATCCGTGGGTGGCGAGTGACATGGCGTGTACTCTAAACACTACGCTACATCGTGCGATGGGTCAGATTGGCCGGTCAATTTGTGGCGCACACGACAGATTGACTGAGTTACCGGGCGACGCGACAGACGTGACGTCACGTGAGTATCCAAAAAAGGAAATACGATGTCCGTTTTCGGAGATGATGCGATTCGGAGTGCGAAAAAGGAGCAGGCACCCTCTTGCTCTCGTCGACTCTTGCCAAATGACAGTCTCCCAGATTGGTAAGCATTCTCTCAGAATATAAAAGGGCCCATGTTCTGCTTTCGCCCCAATTCTTTCTTTCTTCCTCCCCCAATCTCCTCGCGATCCCACTTTGTTTCTGCGCGCCATGGCCTCCTTCTCCCTTTCTCCCGCCTCGCTCTCTCACAACCTCGTTATCGTTGCCGCGTCGTCCGCTTTCTTGGCTTTCTTCTTTCGCGCTATCTACAATCTTTTCTTGTCTCCACTCAGCGCCATCCCTGGTCCTTGGTACGCCGCCGTCTCCGACTTATGGATCACAACACACGTCCTCCGTCTTCAACAATGCAAGATTATCCACGAGCTTTTCGAGAAATACGGGCCCGTCGTACGAATCGGCCCGAACAAGGTCGTCTTTCGCGATCTCTCTACCATGCGGAACGTCTACTCCATACACAAGTTCGACAAGAGCCCTTTTTACAAGGGTCTTCTCACGTACGCAAATCAGCTTCCTGAAACCCACTTGATTCGAGTTTGATCTTACCCACAGCAACGACAACGACCATGCGTACGTATTAAGACACATATATGCACCGTTTAGGCTCAACGTGTCCTAGCATGACAACTCTAGAACATGCTGCTCACTCTATGCGCCGAAAAGGATACGCACCACACTATACCCCGTCAAATGTTGCCCAGTTTCAGCCGGAAATGCATGAGGCTACACTGGAGCTCGTCAAGGTCTGTCGTGATTGCTACCACTTTCTCCATGTCATTTAATCTGAACCGGGCCTCAAGACCCTTGATTCAATTTCCGGAGCTGAAGCGCTCGACTGTCTCTCAGTTTTTCGCCACCTGATGGTCGATACCGTCGTTTCATTTTCCTTTGGCTATCGCCTCGGGGCCGTCAGCAAGTGGGCTCTGAACGTCGAAGACCCTCTTTCCACGGCGATCAATGATTTCCCAAAGCGCGGCATTATTGTAAGCTCCTGAAGCGGCTTTCGATTACTCAAGGCTTTACACTATTTTGACTTAGCGCTGCACTATTCCTGACTGGCTGTGGAACTTGATCAGCCGCATTCCCAACAACCGATGGAGGCAAATGTGTGACTCTGATAAAATCATGGCCGAAGTGAGTACTACTTCTGCTGAACTCAATCAGTCGTACTAAGATAATTTTAACAGTTTGTTAGTAGTCGTGTGTACGAGATGCGGGCTCAAATGACCGCAGGCAAGAGCAACGAGACCGACAAGGTTCCCATGCTCCATCGCCTTCTACGTCATCGTTACTCTTCCACCAGTGACCCAATGCCTGATCACGACATCATATCCGAGTGTATGGGACATATGTAAGTAACACCTGGTTTCTCTCGCGGCATGACTATTCAGATGGTCTGGCTTAGGGTTGCAGGATCCGACACCACCTCGAACACGCTGTCGTATTTCTTCTGGGAGCTCAGCCGTCGTGCGGATATTATGAAGAAGCTGCAAGCGGAAGTCGATGAGGCGATGCCCGATGCGGCCGTCATTCCAGATATCTCCGTGCTGCAAGAGCTTCCATATCTGAGTGCATTCATCAAGGAAGGTTAGTCATCTGTGTATTACACGCTGCTGTCCCCCTCGACTAGACTTTTTTAGGTCTGCGAGTGTACTCTGCAGTGCCGAGCATTCTAGAACGCGTGGTGCCAGCGTCGACCTCGAAAAATGGAATTTCCGATGGACTGTTTGACCTTATGGGCTATGAAGTGCCGGCTGGGACTGTCGTTGCCACCCAGGCGTGGTCAATGCATCGCGATGCTTCCCTCTTTGCGTCTCCTGGAACGTTCCTTCCAGAACGGTGGCTCGAGACTACCAACAGCCCCGAGACCCTCGCTCGTATGAGCTATCACATGATCCCTTTTGGAACAGGTTCGCGTGTGTGTGGTGGGCAGAACTTCGCACAGGCGATGATGAAGATTGTCGTGGCGACCATGGTGAGAAACTTTGACGTTGCTGCGCCGCCGGAGACGAACGAGAGGAGCATGGAGATTAGGGACAGCTTCGTGAGTCAATACTATCTTGTTGTCGACGGGGCTTCATGCTCCCTGCAGGTTATCTTCCCGGCCGCGATGGAGTGCAAGCTCGTGTTCACACCCCGTCAAATATAACGGCGCTACCTTGCTCACATCACACATTACCTTATGCTCTCAATAATTGTCGACATGCTATTCATTGGCTATTCTTATCTTGATACCCATACAACAGTTTTCAAGTTACCCTTGCAGTTTACCCGGCCGTCTGTATGAATGGCGCCTCACGCTCCTTATGTTTATGTCCTCGGACTTCCGTCTGCCCACACGTAACGTTGGATCTTGAATCCACGTCGGTTCCACGTTCCTTTACCTTATTCGTGACCTTTCCTGATGTCGATGCTGCTCGCGAGGCACCGGCATCGCAAAATCCGGTTCATTTCGTACAAATACATTAGTTTATCGGTATCTTTCGTCCGCCCTTGAAGATGCTGCCCTGTAATTGGCGGTCTTGTATGATTTTTCTTCGTTGTAGCGTTTAGTTGTCCATGTTAGGTTGTCTCAAGTTGGATTGAATAGGTCTCTGTTCGGATTTGGGTTGTGCACGTCAATCCGTGTGATTAGTCTCTCGTCCCAGCTTATCAAATCCGGTAGCCAGAACTTGGAAGTCTGCTCAGTAGGTAGGGAATCGCAATATTCAAGTCGACCCGAAGTTTCTTTGACGCTATCAGATGATTTGCATGCACTAGGTCCGAGAACCTTGAGGCCCTAATCGATATTGTTCGTCGTGTCTTGCATGCCATACAAGCCTAAGCATATTGAATAGGTCGTGGCGGACACCAGTTACCAAATCTTTGCCACTGTCCAATGATCAAACTGGCGCCGAGGGTCGAGCACGTCACCGTATACTTAAATTGTCCTGGCAGTCCTCTAGAAGTCCGGGGAAGAGCAGCAATCAGGTCCAGGGACACGGCTCTCTGTGCCTCGGAGAGAGATTCATAGCAGGCAGGGCGCTTCGGCGCCGCCGATATTGGATTGGGAACCCACCATCACAGGAGGCAGAGTATGCTTGACGTGCGGGCAGCAACGAAGCTAGGTGGCGCGTGTTATAGGAGACTCCCGAGGCCCAGGCAGGCAAAGCAAAGGCAAAGGCAAAGCATGTTTGACGTTGGCATTGAGCGTTGATGTTTCAGTTGGAAGGAGAAGGGTTCGTGCAAATGAGTCAGTCAGTTGGGTGTTTGATTAGCTCTGTCGATCTTGACAAGCGGTGGTTGCTTTCATCTTAGCGGTGGCGCGCGTGGTTGACAAGAGGAGAGCTACGGCTCGAGTATGTGTGTTTCAAGCTCCCGGAAACCTAGTCAACTACTCGGAAATGTACATAAAGATCTTACCTGGTGCTTTCGGCTGCGATTGCGTCGCACTGCTAGCTAAGATACCCGTGACATGAATCGCCATAAACCTCGTTTCGACGGATAAGGCTGGTCATCAGCGACCCCGAGAATCCGATTCCTGTCGAAACGGAATCAAACATAATCAGTTTGTTTTTTCCGCTGTTACTCGAAATATCTTGTCCGGCGAGATACGCCCGTTAAAATCGTCCTAAGGCATGTAAACGGCATAATACGGTCTTGAGAGGCCGACAAAAGATGGAACAGGAGCACGGATGCTATCACACAATTAGCCAGGAGGTTCAAGCGTCAAAAGAATTTCAGTCGAGCAAGAGCAAGCAGAAGTTCTTAGATAGATATCTTTAGTATCATGGACGTGCTCTTTCGTAACACTTGTTGGGAATTAAGACTCAGAGGAAGCATAGCACTAGATGCAATTATACTAGAAATAACGATTGTCCTAGCTTTTTTTGGACAAGGTTAGTGATTTGAATCTTAAGATGCAAGGGAATACATACATAGACGATTCTGAATCCATTCTAGAAGCCAACATGAACTTTGAGAACAATCAAGTATGTCTTGCATTAATGGGCAACATTGCAGGTGATAGAAAGAGAAGCAGTGAAAGGACTGCAGTGATCTCATGAGCTTTGCATATTGGTGCGATAGACCTTGTAATAACATCGTCCTCTTTGAGCATTTCAACCAGAGAGCAGTCACAGCCAGGAGTGTTCGAACGTCATCGATGATGGAAAACACGTTGGCACAAGTTGCCCACCACACAGGATCTGTATCCTTTCAACAGCAGGGGTCACAATGCCAATGACGTGATTTCGCGGGTGCATCGGGACGACTGTACCGCGTGTGCATGACTGGAAAGATATTCCGAAAAGGCCTGTTCTGTATATATGTAACGTTATTTGATGCCTTCTCATCAAGGTCAAAACTGGCCGGTTCGATACGCCGGTTCTTTATAACGGACGACTTCGGGTTATGAATAACAAGCATGGACCTTTTGCACGCCTTTGCTCTCCTGGCGGCAATAAGCCCCGCTGCTGCCATCTATGCGCCGCTCCGGGAGTACTCTGGCGACACCTTCTTTGATGCTTGGGATTTCTGGGGTAACGTGGACAATACTACATGGGGTGCGTGTGTGTCGTTCTTTCTACGTCTGGCAGGATCAGATGATGATCATTTTCTTCATCAGGAAATGTGACCTACCTCGATAAACCGACGGCGATGGATCAGCACCTCGCATACGTTGACAATACTAATGGACATGCGATTATCAGAGTCGATAACACGACTAACATCACGAATGCAGCGATCGTCAATCGACCCTCTGTGCGCGCATCTAAAGCGATCAATCGTCTGGGTGGTATCTAACTTTTTGGAGCCTAGGTCCGTATAACCTCCCAGGATTCCTACGGGGCCGGCAATCTTATCGTCATCGATGTCGCTCACATGCCTGCCGGCTGCTCAGTAAGCCATCTCATGTTTTCTCCCAGCGCGTGCATATCACCTCTCATTCCTTCCTAGGTATGGCCCTCATTCTGGACGCTCGGAACAGGCAAGGAATGGCCGCATGCGGGTGAAATCGACATTATCGAGGGAATCAACCTTATGCCGCGTAACCAAATGGCGCTGCACACGGACCCGGGTTGTGTACAAGCCTCGGACATCGAACAGAGCGGAATGACGTTTCACACGGATTGCGCTTCGAGTACGGATGATGGTCGTGGATGCGTCGTTGGGGAATCGAAACACAACAGCTTCGGCGCAAGCTTTAATCAGGCCGGCGGTGGGGTATTCGCGACCCAGCTTGACGTGTCTGGTGTGTTCATCTGGTTTTGGAGTGTATGTTTCCTTCCTTCCTTCCTTTCCGTTGGAGTGCTTTGACGCCAAAATTGTGATGTTCAGCGTGCAGATATACCTAAGGAGATCGCGACTGCCACCTCTACGACTAATCTTGATCCAGCAACATTTGGGTTGCCCTCGGCTTCGTATTCGTCATCCGGGTGCAACTACACACAGTTTTTCGGCCCTCAGCAGTTGGTACTCTTGACTACGCTCTGTGGCTCGTGGTAAGCACTATGAAATCAAGCGAAGCTCCAGTACCTACTCTCCCAATTAGGGCTGGCGTGCCAAACATCTATTCGCAGACATGTCCCGGGACCTGTGTATGTTCTTGACAACTGCAAGCACATTTCGGAACAAACTCTCAATCCACTGTTTCCAGATTTCCAACGTTATCGGTCCGGGGAGCCCCACGTACGATGAAGCATATTGGGACATCGGGTACATTCGGACGTATCTCGATCAGGCGCAGAATTCCTCGTCGTCTGCTACAAGCAACCCCTCGCCGACCACTGTTTCACGCACAGACTCGGCATTGACAGCCAGCGCGACGCCCAATACCACAGGAAGTCAGGGCAACGGCGCGCTCCGTGGTGGCGAACTTCCTTTGCAAAAACTATCGACTATCGTCGGCATCTTGTCTCTATTCATTCAACTCTTCTAGATTGGCTCTTGTCCTTTAATCGGTAGCTTGTGGCGGTGAATGTACTGTAGTAGTCCATGCTGGGGCAATGCTTAAGCGTGTTCTAATCCTCTGCAATGGCTCATAACTTTTACACTTCATGTCGTCCGAGGTCAGGTTCCATTTTTCTTCTTCATAGCGGAGGCGCCGAAAAAGCGATTTCGGGGTGGTAGCTTACTGTTCTTTGCCTTGGGTTGAGTTGTCGTTGATGTATTACAGGTCCGATGCTTCGGAGAACACCTATACAACCTCGAAGCATTCATCATATTCGTTGCGCTTGTCGTTTGCACAAGAGTCAAATCTCGCTGAATCTGAGGAATCAAGCACTCACCTCGAGGGCCTGAAGATCGCCGCGTACGGTCGTACTCACCGATCGTTGGCCTTCTGACTTAAGATCCTTCCTCGCACTAAATGTAAATTGCGTATCTAGCTGACCGCTGCGAGGTTTCGACTCGTGTAATCCTGAGTGACAAGTCCGTTAAGCAAAGGAGGTGCTACGATCAACCACCTCACTTTCTTGCAGAAGCTCGAATACGTCTCAAAAGAGTCGAGTTTTGACATGGTTTTACTCTACATTATCCTCATCATCGACGCCATGAGTCGAAAATATAGAATTTCTCCAGGAAGATGCCTCCGGAACATCAGAAGGTGTGTAAACCATAGAAGGAACGGTTCATCAGATGACAGCTGGAACTTTTGGCCCATGATCATCGAAATGCTGATCGATTCCGAAGAATAGCCTCAAGACTATGGCGCTAATCAATCTCAATCTCAGAATTTCATGAAGAGCGCAATTCATTGCCCCGTTTCTGCCTCTCGGAGACATGAGCAAAACCCCAATCTGCACAGCCCCGTTGGAAAGAACTCACAAAGGATGATGTTTCGGTGTATATCGAGATCGGTATGACAACGATAGTCTGGGACTTTTTGAAAGATTTTTTCTCAGAATTTCCAGATACAGGTAAGCGTTTGGCTCGAGGTCCTCCTTCGTTCGATCAGGAAGATGATGCTAGCGAAAGACCGTCGATGTGATGAAGAGGATGCACTTTGCCCTCGAAGATATTTCAGACGGTACGAGAATGGCCCAGCAGGGTGTTTACGCGCAAAATCCTCGCATGAAAGGGAGTTTATCCAGGAAGAACATTCCAAACTTGACCCCATGTTCTCTGGTTCTTTCCAAGTAAGAAAAAGTTTATCTTGTAAGGATCAGAACTTACATAACGTCGTGATCTCGCGATATCACAGGTTGTGAAACACCAATGTCTGAATAGGTAATGCAAGTAAAAAGGTCGCGGTATACTCACGACAAAACACGACAAGTCGAAATTCACGAGCAAACGGTTATTCAAGATGCAGCTTCAATTAGGGGGGGTATCTGTGCATCATTACATAAGTCATGGTCAACATTGGCTTTATGCCAAGTCTCAATTCCACATCCGTCCTCACTCAACTTCTACCCTACGTTGAATGGCCACGAGCGCTTTCCCGAAGGCACTCATGTCAAAACCTGTTTCGCTCATGATCTCAGCAGCAATGCCCCTGAGGTCCGTTGGAAATCCAGACTTCGGCGTCGGTGTCGGGGACATTCCAGAATGCCCTTCCGAAACGAGTGGATTCTGTAACGTGGGACAGTAATGACACTCTTTAAAAAGCTCTAGATGATGAAAGAACGACTTGGATGGGTTGAAGAGAGGCAAAGCTTCGATGACGTTTTTAGTCTCCTGCTTCCATGCGAAAATCGGAGGTACGCACCCTTGTGAACCTTTGCCAAGGCTTCTCTGCCTGAGAGGCCATTTGCAAACATCACTAGGAAAAGAGGTGAAGAGGACGTCGTGGAAAGTACAGAAGGAAACGAACTGAAAGCACAAACGACGATACATGCCGTGGTTTCGATTAGTGAGTGAACAAGAACCTGCCCGCCACTTTCAATAGCCTCTTTAATGAATCGGCAAGCATTAGGAAGCGCAAGAAGCAGTGCATCCTTCTGATCTGTTAAGTCAATGTGTTGGTGCTTCTGGAGACATGTTAAAGCCGCAGATGGTATTTTCGTCGGTGAGATAGACAGGACATGGGTGATGCCCGCATCTAGTATTAATGACTCTGCCTGGCATACGTCTTCTGGAAATTCACTGGATAAAATTTCAGTCAGCAGGAAAGAATAGCGCAGAAAATTACAAACCTGCTAAGAAGTAGCTTGTCTGGAAGAATAATTGACGTGTCAACCATATGATTCAGGAATTGAGTAACATTTCGCTTTTGCTGTCGCTTCCAACGGCAGTAGGCCGAGTTAGCGGGACAAGGATTGTATCGGCATTCAGCAAAAGCTTCAAGCTGCTTGATGAAACCGTAATTGGGGTGTACCACTGGCCGCCCTGTGGAGTATCAATGAGTTACACAATCAGACATAAGAAAAATTTATACGTTGTTTGATATATTTGATAGCAGCAGACCTGCTTATCTTCCGCGTCTTCATGACTACGAGACACGACTTTCAGATGCACGTACGCGGCAGTAGAAGAGTCCTCACGATAGGCGGCCACAACTGTTGCACTCCGCGAGATTCCCATGACGCAATGGACAAGAACTTTACCGTTGTCCTTGAGAGCAGCCTCGATGAAATCGCAGGCTGTAGGAAGGTGGATGAGGATATTATCATATTCCGAATCGTCGACAGCTATCGTCAAGTGATTTGGTCCTGTTGATGGGTAGTCCGGGCATACAGATAGGACATGCGTTGTTCCGATTCTCTTCAGTGTTTCCAGTGACCTTGCAGCTGGAAGACTGGCAAACGTGAGTTCCCCGCTGAACACCGTGGAGGAAGGAAGGGTAGGGCTCACTTGCCAAGGTATATTTGCCCCTTCACTATTTCATTAACACTAGGCTTTTCAAAGTTCATATTGAGAGGATGGACACCATCTGAAAGAGAGGGTGCAGGAGCATAGATCATGTTAAGAAGCAAAGGAGTGGGAGCAAAGCGAAAAAGAAAGAACACCGAATGATGGCCATTTTTCGGTGACCGCCCTAAACGGATAACAGCCGATATCTATTTGATGACGGCATGAGTGTGGTTGACGAAGGAACAAGTCCACGTCGGTGGCTGTGGAGCACATCCGACCGTCCCGCGGAGGTACCGGCCCGGTGGTATCTCATGGTGCCAAACTTACGTTGACCTGGAGAGTATACTACAAAAAGAGCATTTTGGCGCAATAAGTAACTGTAAGCTACACTACACTGAAAGCGGTCGTCAGTCACTTAGACTGCAAGATACCGAGGAAGAGTACCAAGTTCTAAGACGCCCATGTTGTCCCAAAAGTGAATCACAGGTAACCCCGCGCGGGGATCGGACCCTCCATTTCGTCGGATCGTCCATCGCTTGATCGATTCAATGCCTCCGTTATCTTTCGCCTTCGGCTTTTGGACAGTACAGTACTGAAGGAGGAGAGCCAGGGCCTGATTTTTGCAGATCCTAGAAGCTGAAAAGTCTGAACTGATCAAGTACAAGTCTGCGCGTGAGGCTTACTATGGTTATCGGTAATTCAATGACATATCAAAAAATGGTACATTAACAAAGGAATTCATCGGAGAGGACGGTGTGGGGTTTTCCGCGTTCCCGAAGTATTTGAATGGAGCGCAGCCGAGAGTCACAGGCTTTCTGCGAGGGACAGATCAACCATTGAATTAGTGCGGAGGACTCACTATGGCTGTGCATGTGAAGGAGATGACCAGTAGACGTGTAGCTGAAACCCTGCGACAGACGTGAGTATCGGAGATCTCAACTATGGAAAGCTTATCCTCACTCTCAGGAGCTGTATATCGAGAAGACGAAAGTTTCGGTTGACATTAATGTCATCATCCTTTGACACAAGCTAACTTCTGGCAAATTGGTGATTGTACTAAAATCAAGTACATCATGGATGTGAAGTTCAACAGTTGGCGTTGACAGGCTGAGGTAAGAAGCTTCTACAGCCACGTTTCCACCCTCGGATCCACCGGACTGCAAATACAGTACAGCAAGAATTATGAATTAAAGCGCCTTTCCTGCTGATGGAACTATGCATCGGATCAACAACCAGCTTCACCTCTTCCATTCTCCGAGTCAGCGACGAAATCAAATCGATGAGGCAGACTGTGCCGTATGCCGTATGATACAACGACAGGCCTCTTCTACCTACAACTCATGGGAAAAGGTAAAGGCATTCAGATACTAGATGAAGCAAGTCAGACTTGTTATTTGGAGGAGCTATGAGAAGAACCTCGCGTGGTCTGGATGTTTGTTTCGATGGAAGATGAAATAAATAAATATCACGTATATGGCAATCGAATCCCACGCTCATCAATGTCTAACGCGTCCCTGAAAACATGCGCGTTTTGAACTTTACGTTCAACATCAACGTTCAACCATGTCCTACAATTTTTTATCTTACATTTTTTGCTGCTGTTCTCATACAGAACAAGAGAACCATGACATTCCTGCAGACCCGGATGATGAAACGACGCGTCTGATTCCAGACAATTTCGATCCATCAATATAGTATGTTCCCCTTTCTGACGCTATCAACACGCATCCTGAATTTTCTTTCAGTACTGACCCAGCACTAATAAGTCATCGCAGGATGCAGAAAAAGCTCGATAAAATCGTTCGGGCGAAAGAAAGGTAAGCGACAATGGAAAGCTTCAATAGAAGACACTGAATCCTGTCACGCCAGCAAAATGGTCAATGTCGGGTCTCAGATACCTTTCAACCTCCACAATCAAGTTGTACCTCCGAATGTCGACCAATCGCTTTCCAGAAATGCCTCATCAACCTCATACTACTTGGATTCGGCTTGCGGATACGGCGAGAGGATGGATTATCGGCAACAATCTCATCCTCCTGCCCCTTACCAACGTTTCATGATCTCGGCCTCTCCAGATCCTTACAGCGACCAGTCACGCTCACGCTGTGAATCCATGGACCGACACCAAGAATGCGAGCCACCGACACCAATACTGAACGTCAGACTGGTGAATTTTGTGGACCGGCGACGACGGATGATCTGCCGAAATCAGTCAGATCACGCAATAAACTCGACGGCATCAAATAGTACCCCCACAACCTCCACTCTGCGCCAATTGACTGTTGATTCATCATCATCAGCCACCGTGAGTTTTGATGTCCTTATCGTCTGACCCACTACCTGACACGCCTCGAGGCATCAGTGACTAATCTTAAACTGCACGAAGCCGGCGCGATTTCTCTGAGCTGGGGTGATTGATCACAACAATGTTGAACCGAACACACCGTCATTGAGATACGCTTGGATCTCTCCTTTCGGAGTTGACGCCACTATCTGTCGTCATATTTGTCGGCCACATTGCTACTTTGCAGATGTCCGTTCTACCCATACGAATGTTGCCGTGGAGTAATGGAGCGGGGACTACTTTTTACACACGCTTGACTCCACGCTGGCTTCTGAACGTGGATGGTTCATGCTTTTGACGATCTTTTTGGTTCCAATTACGCATTGAGATAACGTCACTGGTAGGCAGCTCTAATCTAGTCGAGCTTCGAGAAGGTGAAGCTTAGACCTACGATGGACAACGGCTGATTCCCTATCGGTCTCGCGAATCGGATGAATCATTTGCCAGGTTGTTATGTATGTCACCGTCGAAGTCACATTCGATCCACGCTTGTAGCACCATTTCCTAGGCATGTCTTTCACACAGCCCAATATTACCTTAAATAATGTAATAGCTTAATATCTCTCTGCAAGGGCGTGGGTTTCTGTTATCGGTCACATTCATGGTCATATGTAATAGTGCCACGCCCAAAACTCTCCTTCGACCGGGGAATCATGTCACTCAAAACAGGCACTCAAAAATCTGTGTCTACGATCTGATCAGTGATTAAGTATTTCGTTGACATCATTCTTTCCAACAAGGTCGCTAGGGGAATTATCTTAGTGATGGGGTGTCTCGATATCCGATCCCGACTACATATCGATGGGACTTTACACAGTTCCTCTATGTGTTGACTACTACGGAACTACTGGAACGGCGCGACCATTGGTCCGAATTCATATATCTATTTGCACAAGACCATTGCGGAGACCCAGAGTGACGGTCAGACACCGACGGCAAGAACCGATGGTCGATTTTAAAGTGTGAAATGTGGTAAAATTCAAAATACAGTGACCTGATCGCTAAGACGCATGGCATGGAGAGTATACATCCTCAGCATTTGAAAGTTGTGATCGCTGGGGCTGGGCTCTCTGTCTCTTCAGGATAGTGAGAATCTACAATTGCCTTGGCATAGTCGAGAGCGTGCAAGTACGGGTCAAGATGGTTATTTTTGCGTTGAGAGCACTACAAAAGAACCGAGAGCCGAGAGCTATCAGTTGAACATCCGAACCTTCAACATCTGGTAGTGGATAGATTTTTCGATCAATTTCGATGTTTCTGAATTCCCGTGATGGACGTATCAAAATATTTTTTCACGAAAATGGGCTCTGTTTGCGAAATAAGTGCCAAATAAAACATTCGTTTAGGCAGTGATGTACCCTTTCTATGAGATGGCGAATAATATATTTTTTAATCCGTTCTGTTCTTCGGTCGAGCGTTGGCATGAAGTGAAAGTGCACATACAGCGTGAGATCAATTCCCGGCCCGTGTCGAGAAATATAGTATGAGCATCCTCTCCCTTGCTATTCAGTCTCGGACTAGTTACCGTTTTACACCCCGAGACTGTCTTTCAGACCAAGTCTGCCTCGCTCTTTTGGCGGCAGTTGACATCCAGACGAGTTTATTTTTGAACAATCATTGGCGACCAGCCTCGTTCTATACTCATCGCGAAGGAGTCTGCTCATTTCTTTCCGTAAGTGATGCCTTCGGACTTCAGGGGATGAAATATC